>JAPYZE010000175.1:10609-91319 GCA_030522805.1 Leptomastidea abnormis | reverse complement strand
CAAAAATTTTATTTTTTTCAAGCAAAATATTATATTACGTACCTAGGGAACAAGAATTAAGAAGGCCTAGATTACCAGGATATTCCGCCGGAGGCGAAAACGAGGGCCAGGAACCTGGTGATCTAAGCCTTTTTAACTTGTTCTCATAGTGCGAATACTATTTTTCATTTGACCTCGATCAGAAAGTGCTGTTGAAATTCGCACAACTGATCGGGAGTGATAAAAACGTTATTTATTAATATGTTGATCTATACAATATACTGTTATTCACACGACTTTGAAGTTTCACTTCTGTCGGGGGTCCCCGAGACCCACACTCGTTTTTTTTTATGATAATGAGATTAAATTTTATATTATGAAAAATTGATTGCTCAAAAAGTAATAGTAGTAATAAAAATTAATAATACTATTTGAAAATTATAAGGATAAAAATGAGAAAAAAATAGTAGTATAAAGCAGACCTTTTAATCCTCTATAGACCGTCAAAGAAGAGTTCCTATATGACCAAAAGGGGAAAGACAGAATTGAAAAGTTCCATGCATGCACAGGCACGCGTCCACCTTTTACGCCTCGATGAACGTATATACGTGCCATCCTCACGAGAGAATTTCTTTTTTTTTTTTTTGCTTTTCTTGCTTTTGGTGACTCTTGCATTTTTTTTTCACTTGAGGTTAAAATATTTAAAGAAGCTGTTCGTGTTTTTGAATATTAACATGTTGTGATTAAAAAAAAACAATTATTTTTAAGATTTATCATTTTTTTTAAAAAATTTATAAAAAATTAAAAGAAAGACATTATTACAAAAATTATTATTAATGTAATAGGTATAATAGGTACTTATTACATGAATAATAATTTTTGTAAAGCCTTTTTGACACTTAAGAAAGTGTATTTCGAAATGACTTGTATAATGAATCAGTCATCAAATGCCAGGAATCGAACCCTCAATATTTGGATTACGACGCCGACGATTTACTAACTGGACCCATTTTAAGCCCCGAAAATAATATACTAATAAGTAATTGTTTAGGAAACAAATGTCTTAATATTATTTCTAACTTGTAAGTTCATATCTTAAAAATTAATTAGAATTAATTTTTCCATTGTTAATTTATGAAGTTTAATATTATAAAATAAATAATTTTTTGTAATTAACTATGTTCTTATAAATAAATTTTAAATCAGCCAAATATTTCATTACAGTTTTTGACAGTATTATAATAAGTAGTTTGAATTAAACAAGTCATTTTTATTTAAGTTAAACTTACTCAAGTAAAATAAACTTATGATCGATTTTAAACTATATACACCTCAATTTATCTTACTGAAAGATCTTAGCTTGATATAGAAAAGCTCTCAGAGAACTGCTTTATCAACAGATGAAAATACCAACTTGTGGTAGATTATCCCGCATCAAGCTCAATATAAAGCTCCTTAGAGAAACTACATTTATCTTAATTTTTTTTTTCTTTTTGTTTATTTTAAATCTTATTTGATGCAAAAAATATTGTTTGCTTATCGATAATAAACACTCAAAATTTATAAAACCATTAATGGATAAAGAATAATGGAATTTTTCATGGAAAAAGAATAAAACATATCGAATATTTAAATGAAAAATTGTATCCAGTGAAAAAATTGTCGTATAGACGTGATTGATCGTAAGAGCACATTGATTGATCACACCATAGTTTCTTTTATCAATTTAATTAAATACCACAGGTGATTTATCTCTGTCAAAAATTAACTTAACGATCATATTTACTTATATTCCAGTCACAAAATAATAAAAAATTATTACAATTATCTATACTAATGGATATTCATTAAAAAAACTACATTAAAAAATAACATTTGTTAAAAATCCTACAACAAAACTACCACCCAGTTTACAAAATCCAAAATTTCTTTACACATATCAAATTCGCGAAGTGTATCGAAGCTAAGCCAACAGAATCCCTCTTACCTTAGCTTTAAAAGTTTTTCATTGTTTAAAAACGTTCCGAGTCCGTTGGCTAGTTAGTAACTGGCACTCCTATCCGGCTCGACTTGTTCGGCCCGGAATTAGCACGCGCCGATTGTCTACACGCAAATCTAACAGGCCGCACCTTTTGATATTTATATGTATACCTAATGTGGATTAACTAGTTCATCTCTAGTGCTGTGTTTGTAATTTGGATAGTTGTTATTATTAAAAAATTTTTTTGATTTTGTTTAATGTGTAATTAAGAGTGATGTATAAGAATTTTTTTAAGTTAAAATTTTATTGGTGTTTCAAGTGTATCTAATAGATTTATTTAATAATGATGAATTTTTTTATGCTATTGTAAATTTTTAAAGTTTGGAGTTTGTTTTTCTTGTCTTACCAAACACAACCTTTATCTACTTACACATTTTTTTTAACCATCAATTTTTTTAAAATATTTGTATTTTTAATAATTTTCTTTTTTTCCTTATTGCTTTTGCTTAATTTTAAATAACAAAATAGCACAGTATTATAAAACAAATAAATTGAAAAATCCCAGCTTCAAACTTCATACAAAAACAACAACTACCTACAACATCACACTTCATCAGTCTGAAAGCTCATCCTATTTCTATACCAATCCAAAATAAAAAAAAAAAAATAAATAAAGAATCCAACAAAACTTTAAATCCCAGTCCACACACCAGTCTATAAAAACACATATAATAAAATCCATTTAAAGAGAACCGTCTAAAAACTCTTCTTAGTCTCTAGCATCAACGATCAGACAATATATCTTAATAGCGACGTAAAAGGGTTAAAGGGTCGAAATTCGAAACGCGATCATGCGATATAGCAGCAGCAAGTGAACTCTCTTTCTTTCTTATGCGGCACACTCTTGCAAGCACATCACAAACTCTCTCTCACACATACACACACACACACACACGCAAGCTCAAATCTATATAAATAGAACAGAGAGCGCGGTGGTAAAACGGCGGCTATAGTTATATTACGAAGGGTGCGCGCGCGCGCTTGCGAGCTTTACCTTTACTACACTGCAGTATAATATAGTGCTGGATAGTAGCGCAGCCGCCGGCGGAGCGCGCGCAGCTTACGCCAGCAGCAGCAGCCAGCCACCCGCGAGCTGAGACAGAGGTAGCTTAGATACCTATATACATATAATATCGTTCCCCGGTCGCCATTTGCACTTGGAAGAGAGAATATCACAGACAGCATCAGCAGCAGCAGCGGTATCAGGAATGTCACGACGCCGGCTCTGGGATTGGATGGTGTAGAGGAATAGAGAATGTGAATTAGAGGTGATTGAAAAAAAGTGTGTCTACGATATGATACGATGGAGGAAAAAACAGAAGATAAGCCGGTGCTACTCTTACAAATCCTACACCTCGCTATCCTTACTGGCGTCTGATCGATCGCGATGACAACTCGGCAGAAGCAGCAGCAGCACCACCAGAAACATCTACATCGAGCCACCCCCTAGTTAAAGGTATTTAATTTGGGATTAATTTTGGAGTTGGTTTGTGATTGAGTGGTATAGCGAAGGGAGATTTGTTATGAGATATTTTTTAGTATTTGTAATATTTGAAAGCTTTGTTTTTGAGTAAATACTGGGATGATAAGGGGTAAGTTGAAATTAAGGGATTATTGGATAAGACTATTATTAGAGGATTAATTCAAGATTTGATGATTTGTTTAAATTTCGGTTTCTACAATTATTTTTGATAAAAAATATATCTATAAATAGAAAAATGTACGAAAGCTTTCTCTCGTAGGATATATCATCATGTTTGGTCCGCAAAAAAAAAAAGAAAAAAAATAATATGAAACAGAAATGGAAACTGACACTAGAAAAACACGGTCTGAATAAACTTGGTATATATCTACTTTTCCACACGCGCTCTCTCTCTCTCTCTCTCTCTCTCTCTCTCTCTCTCTCTCTTTTTCCTCACTTTTATCTATATATACCTATATACATCTTATGTTCAACAGACTGTGAAAAAGCTTTTTAAATTAAAACGACTTTCTTTTTTTTCCTTCCTTTTTTTATTCGCACATTTATTTTTCAAGATATGACAATTATTATTTCTTTAATTTTATTTTATAAAAAAAATCTTTGCATTTTAAAATCTTTTAATTATTCTTTTTTTCCATTTTTTCAAAAAACTTTCATCTCCATAAAAAAAAAATATAAATATCAAATCCATCATCATTATCCTATCAATCAATCACCAAAAGAAATCTCCCAAAATCTCCATTCGCAAAAAAAAAAAAAAAATCTACCTCAAAATCTCTCAAAATTTAAATCCCACCACAGAACATCTCACAATAGATGCCGGCTCTTATATATGCTCTTCCATATCACTTTCTCATGTTACGTAAAAGTACAAATCTACTCCACACCAACACGCGGGTGGCTATACCTATACTATACTATATACAATATATACCTAAGTATAAAACCCACGCGGTGATGACGAAAGCTTAAGAACACGCGCAGCCCGCGAAAACGTGTAGCCTAGATTTAAAATAAGAAATTGTGTGTTGAGATGTGAGAAGATGAGGAAGAGAAAGTGAGAAAGTCTTTCTGTGTGTCTGTCTGTCAAGGTATACTTCTTTCCAGTATTCAAACGCGCGAAAATTAAAAGAGACGTTGTTTTGTATAAAGGGGTGTGTATTAAAATGCTATATGATATATATTTTGATGAGAGTGAATTAGTAGGTGTAAACTGGAATTATGATAATTGATTGTGATTTTTTATATGATTATTTTTTCGTGTTGGATTATTAAAATGTTATATAAGTGAAATAAATTATAAATATATGAATACTATTTTTTTTTTAATTATTTTAAAATTTGAGTAGGTATATCGAGTTAAAAATGTAACGAGATTTTGACGTGAACGATGAAAAACAGTTGTTATATGATTGTTCTGCAAATAGAAACGTATCATATTTAACTTAAAGGTGTACAAAAGTAACAAAATGACTCTTAAATAATTAAAGATACCTGCAAAATATAAAAAATGAACGTTTAAAACTGAAGACATTTTCGATATATAATTATCATTTCAAAATCTATTTTTTATCAAATTCCTTATCACACACACATAATCCAACGCATTATCCTAAAATTTAAAATTTAACTAATACACATCCTTTACACTAAAAAAAAAAAAAATAATCAATCTTCAACCTATACCTACCACCCATATACTTTATTCACGCGATATCGACAATCAAACACCCCTATCCGAACAAACCGATCAATTACAATACGACCTTTAACTTTCTTTTTTTTTCTACATATCTATCTCTCCCCTTTTCAAAGCTCCATACAATAAATAAAAAGAAATAAAAGAAGAAAAAGACCAAGAAGAGAAAAAAAACCCTAACGACCATGTGACAATACATATATACCTATATATATATATATACATATACGAGATAATCGATTCCTAAGTCACATACCCATATAAACCTAACATTTAACCATCACCTATTATTCCTTCTCGCCCTCCTCCCCCTTCCTTTTCTTATAACTCCAGCAGCAGCCGACACAACACCGGCATCATCAGATCAAAAAGCTCGACTTTCCTACCTCCCCTCCATCCTCTCTCTGTCTCTTTCAAAGTCACTGAACTATACGCATGGCATACAGTTCTCTCTCTCTCTCTCTCTCTCATCTCCCTCCTTTTTCTTTCACCGCACCCCTTACATATACACGACGACTGATGGCTGTATATATATATGATACGCAGGCGCGATGACTATACGTCGTCGACGAGGAGAGGAGCTATAATATAATGCGAGAGCTTACGCACACAGTGTATGTACAACCGGCGCGCCAGTGACGTAGTCACTGCAGAGTCTGAGCTTTATTGCTCTTTCTTTTCCTCTCTCTCTCTCTCTCTCTTTCTCTGTATCTTTTGTTAATGTTTGATATATAGGTATATTTATATTATTTGAGGAGAGATAAAGGATGATAGTGGAGGTGATGGTGGAGTTTTTGCCGTAAGGTTAGTTTTTTTTGTGGATGGATTGGGTTTTAGATATAATTATGAAGAAGACACGTGGATGGATTGTTCTTTGTGATTGTGTTTTATATAGTGTTGTAGATAATTTTGAAATTTTTGTGGAATGAATTTAAGATGGGTTGATGTTAGTGAAGGTGTGAATTTGGTATTGGATGTAAGGGTGGATAAGATTTTTTTAAATATTTTATTTGGATTGAATTGTAAGTTTAAATAAATTTAAAATATTATGTGTCAAATAAATATTCAAATTTTGCGATTGTGTAATATTGAATGACCGAGTCAACTGTCTGTAATCTACAACAAAACTCATGTGTTCTTATTCGTTCTAATGCTACTATCTAAAAATACACAATGAAGATTTTATATATGTATACCTGGGCTACTAAAAACTGATCGTACCGGTTTTGTTTTCAAAAGCGAAAGTTTGAAAGATCATGTATATATAGTGATGCATTTAATTTATAAATTTTTATTAATAATAAATCGAAAAAATTAGTGATTATTACAGAAAATTTATAGTTTTTTTTTTTTTGATTAATCATTTTTTTTTTATTTTTGCAATATTTTTATGAAATAGATAATAAGTATCTTTAAAATTAAAAAAATTTTACGAATAATTCAATTAATTGACACACGTACAACCTTCCAAACGAACGTATCAATCAAACTATAATTTTCTCTGTTACAAAAGCTCAGCCAAAAAAACAAGCAAATCTCAAATATTCTTTGTCCGTAACAGAACTCATGTATCATACACATCAATCTAAAAATAAACTTATACGCGGCGCTTGTGTTTCTTTTTTTTTTCCTTTTTTTTTTTTATTTAAAAATCATCGCGTGCGTATTTTCGAACATACAACCTGCGAAAACATCAAACGATAACGTTACTTTATTCATCAATAAAAAACGTCATCTCACAATAAAATTAACAAATTTATCCTAACAACTTTCTCTTATTTTTCTTCAACAACAAAAAAAAATCATACCTCACCAAAAAATAAAATCCATGATTTTTTTCCACCCTCCCAATTATTCTACTCTCTAATCGTTCACCAAAACCAAAATCATTCATTATCAATCCTAGAATTACCTAAAGTATATTGCGTGACGAAAACTACATCTCTCCCCTTCTCAGTAAAAACGCACCCCTCTATATATACGATAACTTTATCGACAAGAATACAAATGTCACGTTATATACCAAGGGGGGTAGGGGTTGTAAATTGTACTGTCAGAAACATGTGTGGGGTTGTAACTTTTTCTTTTTCCTTCACGTGCATTTACAGGCCTTGATTTATCGATCCGCGAGAGCCGAAAAGAAAGAAAGAAAGGGAGATAACGTATATCTATACACACATACAAAATACAAAAGCAAAACCATGGCACTGGTGATGCTACCGTGTGATTTGCCCTGGTGGCCGGCAGTGACGAAACAGCTGGACCGAGCGGCTGCAGCTAAAACATCGATCGACCTTGTTGATGCTATGCAGAGGCTACATGATATGTGCAAGTGAGTGGATATATATATATTCATTTATTAAATTATTGTTGGATAATTTTTGGGAAATGAAAGTTTAAAAAGTTTTGGTAATAAAATTCTAATAAATAGAAATTTCATGTATAAATGAGAGAAAAGTAGATTGTTATAAAAGTATTGAAATAAATAAATCTGTCGAATTTGAAATAATTTATGGTATATTTTTAATTTTGGTAGACTAATAGACGTTCGAATAATATCAAATAAATCTTTTGATGACTTGAAATATAGTGTTTTACTAAAATATACCGAGTGTACGAACGAATAAAACAATTTTTCTTTTTTCTATTATTTAATTAATTATCCTAAGAGACATATACTCTCTGTTAAAGTAATAAATAAAAGTATGTTCATACGAACACTATCGATATTACCAGCTGTAATAAATTTTGCAATTTGAAATAAAAAAAAAAAAGAGCAATCAAGTACATAGAGTTACCTTGACAGAATAAAAAAAAAAAACTAAAACAATAAAAATAAGTGTACCTTAGACCTGTAATAAACCATTGTAACCACAAAACAGAAAAAAAAGAGTAACTGTTTTTTTTTTGTTTAACAATGCAACAGCTAATATCCCGCTCTATGCTATTTCAGTACATCTTGGCGAACGACCTCGTGATTTATAGCATCACAATATCAGTTCTCTTTTTTTCTCTCTCTCTCTCTCTTAAAGCTCATAAAATTCGCCCGTAAAACGTGAGATACGTCGTCTCACACATGAATTGATTTTTTGGTCTTCACACTAGACAGTCAAGATAAAGAGTAACCAAAGTACACAAATAAAATATCTGTAGGAACATATAAATAATTTTTTCTCAAGTTAAAAAGCATATTAGCTTGATAATATTCAAAATTCTTTTCTAAATAAAAAAAAATCCGCAATTAAAAAATTATAACTAATAAAATAACAATATCAAACGATACATATAAAGTTTAAACCGCAAGAAATCAACAGGCGTCGCAGAAAAAGCTCATATCTAATCGATCGACCGGTGGCTATTATATTTGCCGGGGTAACTTTCACACACGGTGTGTGTATACGTATATTCAACGCCCGGGACAACGCATACACACATACATATATATATATATATATATTTACATCACTGCTGGCTATATTCAGCAACGTGATCTCATAGTCGGTCGGCGCACTGGATATTTTAGGCAAAACCTCATCAGGAGGGGACCCCGTTGTCGTCGTCGACGTCGACGTCCACGTAGGGCGACCTTCGGGGTTCAAAGCACTCACTTGTATGTTGGTCTGACGAACGTATAGAGCTTCCGGGTGTAGTAAACTGTATGGGAGGGACTATTATACTTGGGAAGTTGAAAAGTTTAGATGAAGTTTTATGGTGGTGATGATGAGAGGCAGAGGGGTTTAAGGGGATATAAAAGAGAAGTTGTAGAAAGTTTTTTTTTTTAATTTTAGTTTCGGTAAAGTTTTGTGTGTGATTGAGATGTTTATTTTTGGAATTATTTTATTTTGTATTTTTTTTTTAACTAGCAATTTTTATTTTTTATTGTCAATTTGATTGTTAAGTAACAACATTTTTAAAAAAAGTTATTCTATGCTAAATAAATGTATTTTAATCTCGCTAGAAAATTTAAAGAATCCGTGAAAAATTCATAATTTTAGATAATTAAATATTTAAGAAAAGCGTGACATTGTATAAGAGATTTCCTGTCATCAATTTCTTATTGATAAAGTTTTAAAATAGACAAAATAAAAAAAAATACAGAAATAGAAAATCTTGGATATCTGTACACGTGTACTATCCTAAATAATGCACATGTGAACTCAAACAACAATTTTCGTCTTATTTACTTTTTAAAGCTTTTGAAACATCTGTATTTAATGAAGGATTTATTTTGAGTTTGTTCTCAAATATTAATAAATTTATAGCTACATTGTATAAATGAAACATTGTGTAAAACAATGTATTGCCAAAAAATTCTTATACATTTATATATAAACTTTTTGTTGAATTAAACATTTTTAAAGTCTAATACATATATTTTAAGATCAACACGTGAATACATATATTTTGATATAGACATTTCAAATTTATTTTTAACTTCCGAGCTTTCACTCTAATGACACAAAAGAATGAGTATCATTTTCCGTAGGTTATTGAAACTTTTTCAAAGTGACGTAAAGCTTTCATTTACAGAAATCTAGGGTAATTACCGTATTTCAGTTCCCTCAAAAATACAGTTATACAAAAATACAAATATCCAACTGAAGCTTTAAGTATACCAATAATTTTTTTTAAATACGACTGTTGAAATAATTATTGAGAAATTATTCAACTCAATTGCTAAATTAAATTAAAGTACAATCATCACAAAAGCTATTTTATCACAATCACAGCATCAGCCTGGACCCGGAAGAGGACGTACAAGAGCCTAATCTATTCGCTGGCCTAATAGACTTCCTCGACAAGGAGCTTAGCCCCGACGAACGCGAAGTGGTGCTCGGTAAAACGATACCAAGGATAGCAAATCAAGCAAAGGCCCTTAAAACGCACAAACCTCCACAGGGCTTGCATTTTAGTTTACAGCAGCAAGGTATATTTCATTTTTTGTTTTTACTCAGATATTTTGTAACTGAGCTTGCAAGCTTTATTATTTTTCGATTTATGTTACAGGTGATACAATCGAGCACAGCTATGCGTTCGTTGCCTCGTTGATAGCGAATGCCTTTTTTTCAACTTATCCGAAGCGAACGCCTAAGACTCATCCTACCCTCAAAGACTTTAATTTTACGAATTTTTTTAAGCATCTTCATTTGTAAGTATGATATTGTTTATATTTTTTACGTATACAAAAAGTAGTCAGAAATCGATAAGCATTAACAAAAAAAAGGCAACAAGACAATTTTATACTGTTGTACACTTCTTATACCCACACAATTATGTTCTTCCAGAAAAAGTCAACAGGCCAAGCTACGTGGTATATTTCGATACTTCGATTATTTGGAGAGCGAAAATGAGAGATCACTCGAGGGTCATCTTCTTATATCGAGACAAGTGATGCTTTCACGACAGTGGCTAACAATTGAGGACTGGTTAGAAAGTAGTTCAGGTTTATGTCCACTTACGATACGACACGAAGGTAGACTTGAAAGTAAACCTGAGCTTGAAACTAAACCTGCGATGAGGGTTTGTTTTGCTAGTCGAAGCTTTGGTGATGGTATACTTGAAGCGGCGGCTACACAAGAAACTATTCAAGTAAGTAAGTACATACAATGAATGATAGTTTTAATTGTATACATATTCATTCTTTTTTTTTTATTTTTATATTTTATTTATTTTAGGGTTGAAGTTGCTTTGGAATTTTATTTTTTAGATTCTTGAGGGGTGTGAGTATGGATGATCGAGTGGTTGTTGTTGTGGGGGTCGTTGGTGGTGACATGTGATATTGCCGATTTTAATTTGGGTCGTTGAGTTGGATTTTAAAGATGAATGGGATGGAGTGAGAGAATGTAGACGACGTTATCGATTGTTTAAAGTGGGTTGATAGATTTTTTTTTTTAAAGTTTTTTGAGATAGATGGAAATATTTTAAATGAGTTTATAAATTTGTCTGTTTCAAGATAAATTACATTAATTTCGATTAATCTAGTTCACAAATTGCTTTATTTATTAAATAATATTTCATTAAAAGAATGATATTAAATTTTTTTTAAATTAAGTGAAAATTAAAAAAATGTATTTGAGAAAAAATGAAATTTTAATTGCAGGTTGCAACACATCCTGAATTATTAGCAGCAATTCTATCCGTAGAGGCATTAGAAGATAATGAAGCACTAATCGTTGAAGGCCTACGACACATATCGAGGATACAAGATCCAAAACATCGAGCTATTTTCGAAGCTATTCCCGAACCTAATACTGTACGTATATATTTTTCTTGAAATCATGATAAAACTTATCTTAAAAATTAAAAATCAATCATTTAATCTTCCAAATTTTACATGTTTTAGTAATACACTTCGAAACACTTTAAAATTTGCTCACGTATACACGAAAATTTTATTTTAAAATATGTAAAACCACGAATGTATACTTAATAAAGCCACGCAAGCGATACCAACACTCTCATTTACAATTCCACGTTCTTATACCCTTTCTCAAATTTAATTCTGTCCTCTCAACTACATTTACCTGCTTTATTACCTAACTTTAATATTAATTGAAAACAATCATTAAATCACAGGTGATGGTATGCTGCATCGACGCAGAAGATTATTCTAGGCTACCACTTGCACAATACGAAGAGGACAACGTTTTACGCGAGCTTAATAAATCGCTATTGGGTTTTCGTCAACGTAGGCCGCCACAGAGTCCTGGAGCATCACCTACGTCTGCTGAAGCTGAAAGTTGTGCGGCTAGTAGACGATTGTCGCCTATCGGTGAAAGCTTTAGTAGCGCATCGCCTGAAATGGATGATCCGACGCAAAAGTCTTATGCTAAACTTAATGGGAGTCAAGGTTTGTTTATTTTAAAATAGTTTTTATTTTTTCAAATTTAATAGATCAGATAAAAATTATTTTTTATTCCAAAGCTTTAAAAATGTATGCATGTTAGATATAAGTAAAGTAGGTACCTATAAAAGATCCTTATTTTAGATTGAGTAAATACGAATAAATTATTTTGGCTCATAAAATTCAATCAAAGGAAACATCACACAAATCTTTCAAACAAAACCTTGAGAAAAAAGAGTACAAGTTTACATAAAACATGATCTTGCTCTATTTCAACAATATTCTACGAAATAAAAACAAAATAATAATAAAAATTTTATTAATTTCCGTAGCATCACAAACAAACGATTGCGGTCAACGTACAAGAGGTAACGGTTCATCAGCGGCAAACACACGCGCACCAAGTCCAGGTAGAATAGTTAAAGTAAGCAGCACAGGACGTCGAGGTCGTTTTATTGTTCTCGGTTCGAGTGGCGAAGCTTTACCCGTAACACGTAAATCAATAGCACAATCATCGGTTTATAATAGTCTCAGTAGCCAAAGCACCGATAGCTTTCATAGTGCTAAAGAGACGATCGATGAGGAACCAGGTATCAATATTATTATTTTTTTATTTTATTTTAAAAAATTAAGTCAAGTATTTTTATTGAATACTGAATTTTAGAAAACGAAGAAGACGAACAGAAATTAACGAGGCGGTATAGTGCACAATTGGATACTCCAGAACGAAGGGGTACATTTGCGCAAAGGTTAAAAGATGCATTGAGAAGGGAAAGCTCAGCTACAGGTTCGACTTATACGAACGAATCAAGTGAGAGTAGTTACGCTGTAGGTATAAGCGTTGCTGGAAGTCAAGTGGCAGATCAGAATATCAAGTACGCGCAAGCTCATTTCCCAAAATTATTCTTAATAATATTATCAGGTTGCTAAATGGATATGTTGATTTTTAGGGTCAGAAGAGGTGGCTCGCGAGGTTTTGTATTAAGGGATGAAACGGTGGACGAAGAATTTTTAAAGGAATCTTTAGAAGCTGAACAAAAATGGCTGGGTAGGTTTCGTCAAAGTCAACCAGCTATGCTTCAACGTAAAGAAGCAGGTGCCAGTAGCAAGTACAGCTTTAGTACGGAATACAGTTCCGGTGAGTTATTTTAATCATTGAGTAACTATCCTTTATTACATTCAGATATTTTACTTTCACAGATTTTTGTTCGGAATTGGAAGAGGTATACGAGCAATTATCAAGATGGCTTGAAGAACCAACCGATGGTACTCGTGGATCTGGTGGCGAAGCGCGTGAGCTTGATGCTCGTGATCGTGCGGTTGTTACATTTGCGGGTTCTCTTTTGAAACGTGCGCTTAGTGAATCATTTGCTGGAGTACCGGTACAGGAAGGTGAACCTCAACCACTAATTGATGCTGGTGATTTGCAACAGAGGCATAAACTTGCACTAGCTGTTAGGAGTCTTAGCTTTGAGCTTGCAAGGCAGAAGAGTCGGGGACAACCGGTGGTAAGTTAATTTTTTGGTATAATAGATAAAAGGGGGTGTAAGATTGTTAATAAAATTTTTGATAAGATAAGCTCAAGATTTTACTGTTATTAAAATTGAAATTTGAAAAAATAAATTAAAATTTTTGTAAAATATTTTTTTGATTAATATAATTCTATTTTGATGTAGTTGATAATCGTTCCCAAATAATTTTTGAAGGTGGAATGAGAGACCGTGATAAGAATTAAATTAATTAATCAATTACATCGACTCAACTCATACTTGTACATACAAATGAATTTGTTTCAACTAATAGTGACGTTATTGTAATTTTTCATTATACTAAGTGTACATACGCCTATGCAAATATTATAACGATTTTATACTTCTTCAATTTCAATCACATATTCAAATTTATAAAATTACAACAAAAATACAAAAAACACAACACAAAAAAGAAACGTTACACTGCTATACTACTAATAACTAGCTAATTCAAAATAATTGTTATTCACAATTTATAGTCTATCAACTACAATAAAATTTTTGTGTTTTTTTAAAAATTGTCTCTAACGTCAATCGACAGTAAATCCATAATCATTTACACATGTTTTTTTTAAAACTTTTTGTGTGTGTTTGTACAGTACTTACAAGATTGTAACACTCATTTAAAAATCAAATATTTTTTTATGTCATAAAAAAAAATTTATCTTACAAAAGCCAATAGTTTAAACATTCCAAATACTAAATTGCAAAACAGCAAAAAATTTATTGAAAGCTCAAAACATTTAGGGCATCTTACAGCAAAATTTTAAGCCTAATAAAAAAAACCCTCCTCGAGTAGAAATCGCAGATTTTTGAAGACGAGCAAGCAGCTATCCATCATCACAGCAATGGATTTTCAAAAAACAATTCAGAAATAACCACAGAAGAATCATTTAAGGACAAAAATGGCAAGACAAATCATTCAGAACATCGCAAGCTCGTAGCTGTCGCCTTCACATCAGAAGTATTTCAGACGTTATTCGAAGATGAAACAACACTGAGTCTACCGAAAGATCCAATGAAGGTGCACGATGAAAGTTGCTTGACGCGTCAAACCTTATACAAATCACGCGATCTACCAATTTTTTTTTTATTTTTAGGGCTTTCGACTAACGATATATGCTATATTAATTTGTATATTCTGTCTTGCGCTTGGCTATTCATATACTACATTGCTGTAAAGCCCGTAAAGGCTCTATTATAGCTTTATAATACTAATATTGATTTTTATGCGGCTTACACACGTCTCTCCTTCTGTCGGCGAAATTATGCTGAATTGTACACACTTTTTATTGGCTTTTGGCATTAGCGTGAAAAAAATTTTTTTCTTCTTATCATCATTTTTCTTTATACTTCAGTAAACCATTTACGTTTTCTGATAATTTTCAAAGATTGAAAAAAAAAATTAATTATGACTATAAGGTAAACGAAAGGATATTGCTATAAGCTTCAGTGTTTTATTTGGGAAAATTCTAATAGAATGTGATAAATTTTTATTGTTAAAAAAAAAAAAAATTGTGAGAAAAATTGTTGCAAGCTCACTGAGCTTTTTTAAATGATAAAAATTAAAAACTAAAGCTCAGATATGTAGTTCAACAATTTTTGTCGTTCATCAAACAATTTGATAAAACTTAATCTCAAGCATATATTGTATCTGACCTCATTAAGTTTAAATCCCTCGTGTATACAGGTCTCGCGAGAAAACAGTCCGCAGGACGGAGGTTTGCTGCCCATAGCAACGGGTAATTGGGGCTGCGGCTCACGACTCAAAGGCGATCCACAATTAAAGCTCGTTATTCAGTGGCTTGCAGCGTCAATGGCTGGAGTACCTAGGCTTATCTATTACACAGCTGGACATTCTTCTTTATCGAAGGTATAAAAATAATCTTTGTTTCTATAATTTTTTAAAATATAATTTAAGAGGGTAAGTTAAATACGTATGTTTCAGTTGGATACTGTAAGTCGAGTTTTGACAGATCGGCAATGGTCAGTTGGTGATCTCGCAGCCGCGGCTCTTAGGTTTTCAGTACAGACGATCGAAGAACGACGAGAGGGAAGAAATAGCCTGTTTGAAGAGCTAATCGGTATGGATAAACCGAGTCCTTAGCCTCTTGATAACAGGCTTAAAGTTGGCCGATTTTTAACGATTTTATCTCAAAACTGCGTATGGATGGATCGTATACGATCGAAAAGCTCGCGTGAGCTTTAAGATAAATACATATATATTTTTTTTTTTATTTTTCCTAATGAAAGTAACGAAATGTAATTGAGCTTAAAAATTTATGACGATAATCGGAATTTTTTCATTGAGTATTTTCTCGTATACTTGCGAGGATCATTTATAATTTTAAACTTCCATGACATAGCGATAATTGCGAGGAAACGCATGTAAAATATTATAGAATGATTTCTTTTTTGACGAAGATTTTAAACGATGGTTCGAATATACATAATAATTGCGAATACGAAATGTACAAAGATAAAAAACAAGCAAATTTTATTACGCGAATGTATAATTTGCGAGTTTTTTCAATTTACCTCACGCACAAGCTTCTCTTATTCGTTTATTTATTTATTTTTTTTTTTTATATGATTTTTATATTATATATAAATTTTGCATATTATAAAATCGATAAAATTATTTTTTCTAAAAATTTGCTCGATATTTTTTAACGAAAAGACTTTGTTACATTCATTGTTTTTTATGGTACTAAAAAGTTTTAAAACGAAACTATTTAGTGCTATTAGTCGTATACATTTGAATCAAATGTTGTATTTTATTTATATTACATTAAACAATAATTAAATAAACATATGATACCAAGTGTTCAGTTCAAAGACACGTATATGTTCAGTTCAAAGTGATAATGCAAAAAAAAAAAAAAAGAAAATAAAATTTAACTTTAAAAAGTTAAAAAAACAGAATTTTAAGCTAGTCAAGAAAAGTTCATGCGCTTGTTTTATTGAAGCCTAAAAAAATATATATACGAAAATCATCGAATGTGATAATATATCAACAAATGGTGATTAGAAATGCACTGGATGCTTTGCCAGCACATTTCTAAATGATAAATGCACAACTAATCTTTTACTTGACTATATAAAAAAATTCAAATAAAAAAGAGCAGTGTAGTTATTAGAAATCTAATTAGAAAATCAACTGCGTTGTGATCGTAGATGAAATCATAATTAGTAAAAATTTTACTTGAAATGATAAATAGGTATGTAAATTTATTAAAAATTGTAGACAAATTTTTCGTTTATGTAAATTTAAAATTTTAGAATTTCACTAATATCAAAATGATTATAATATCAGTGCAAAAAGGTCACTCAATTGCACAAAAAAAATCACCTGCTCAAAATTTTTAATGCGAGAGTAAACAAATTTTAAACAATACAGTAGAGTACAATAAATACGTATCATAGAAAAACTAAAAAATAACGGATCTTTCAAAAAAAAAAAAAAACATCAATCTTTTAAACTTATAGATACTTTTAAACGTCAATCAAAATATTAACGACTTAGCTCTAAAAAAGAAGAAAGAAAAACCTACTTTATAGAATTTCAGCAGCAAAAAATAAAAAAAAAAGACCTATACAAGACAACACATGCAATAAAATAATGAGGCACAACTATATATACAATATACGCTATTGAGATATGGATTAGCAAAGTCGACTGAGTTACAGTTTCGAAATATGCTTTTATCTATGAAGTATCAAAATGGCTCAATTAAAATATACGCATACGTAGCTGTATACATGAGCATTTTCTTTTTAAATTATCAAAACGAAATGAAGATACAGAGAGATTGACGATGATAGATTTTCCTGAAGATTTTGCTAAGTTGATAAGGCGTTTATAAAAAAAAAAATTTAACGCTATAAGCTGTGGCCTATGAAAAGTCGTATATATATAAATAAATAAGTGTACCGATGAGAATGTGCCAATTAAAAAAAAATATATATATGAGGTCTTCCATTGAACGAAATGTAGATCGTGCAAAATAAGAATAAAAAAAAAAAACAAATAAATAAATAATGAAGTATTCGACCACTGTAGATTGCAGGATGTGTCTTCACTGTCTATGTATATATATGTAGGTAACGTTGAGAAAAAAATAATATGTTGGGTGAGGACGTGTGTGTCAGCGATTTGATAAATTGTACATGAAAAGAAACCAAAATAAAAAAAAGTGTATAGCGTGTAAACAGTCTGTAATAGATGATATTAATAAATTTTTATGACATTTAAAAATAATATATGCGGGCTTGTGGTTTTTATTTCGCTATGAAGGGTTAGGTTTTCACTACACTACCTACCTAGCAACCTTATGAAATCCTTTTTTTCTATTTTTAACATTTAATAGGTACTTCTCAAAAATCAAGACAATATTTTAAATAATTTAAAATCTTACCTTATTATAAGTTAAGTTGAGTTGCTATATACTTAATTAATAAGAAAAAAACTTGCGAATTATATTTGCTGCTTTCTTCTTTTTTCAAAAATTTCTAAATTAATAAACTTATTTCTAAATTGCATTTCACTTTTATTCACTGCACTTATTTACAATAAAACAATATTCTTAAATTGAAACAAACAAAAGAATACTTTAATCCTCAACTTTATTTCTCAAAAAATATGTATGAAAGGATTCTCACTTTTATTCGAACTGTATCAACGGTTTAACGGTTATATTACTTCCATCAATTCACATACGTAATGGAATAAATATTAAATAAAACTTTATAAAATGTTATAATTCACCTATACTTAAATAGCCACCACTATAATTTGTGTGTGAAGTGGATAAGAACTTTGAATTTGGTAAATGTACGGCGCGGCGTGCAGCCGGCGTCAACAAAAACCGTTACTTTTATAAATTTGATGGAACGTATAGGTATAGGATATTCGAACATCGCGACTGCACGTTTTTATGATTTGGCATCAAAAACAAAAAGTTGTATGTTATACCTTATGGCCCATAATCCATGATATAAAATCAGAATACGATTATCTGCATAACTTAATTCTTGATAGGAATAGGTTTCAATTGAAATTGTAAACATTTCAATTTTATCTGTGATGTTATATTAGCATAAATATATGCACAATTATTTGATAGATTTTTTAATTAATGCAAATATAATTTTAGTTAAACATTTTAATATAAATTAATGAAATACTGAAAAATTATTTGGTTAAAAAAAGAATATGGTTAAATAAAGAACTTAGAGTATAATTTGTAAGAAAATAAATTTTATATGCATACATTTTTAAAGTTTGAAGCAAAATTATTTCATTTTTTGACATGGATTGATAATTATAAAAACCAATAACATTTATTAGTCGAACAAGTAATTGCAAAAAGTAGTAAAAAAAAGAACAGTAATTTATCTTTTTCAAAATCATTTGTCTTTTCTAATAAAACAAAGACTTTAAACAATAAATCACAGCTTTTATTGTATATCACATGTTAATGATTTTAAACTATTTGTTTTGAAATTCTATAAAACCACTGAAAGTGAATGACATTTTTAAGATAGATAAATGCCTTCCACGGAAATAGAAATACATTATAGAAAAATTAGTAAACTTTTTGAATAAATTAAACTGATTATTATACATCTAAAATACATTTTAGTTTTGATGAGATGGCAATTGGCGTGATAGTAAAAAAACAAGGTTTAGAAAAAAATAACTATATTAATCTATCAGAAAAAGAGGCTTCGCATACGTCGTGCGACACCTTCTCTGTCATACAAAATATTGAATTTATGGACAAATTGATTTGTGTCATTGCAACCTTTAGTTACAATACCAAGATATGTCATAAGGCCAAAATCGTTACATTGCTGAAAATATAAAAATATATTTGTTAAATAAAAATTCATTTTAAAATTATTTTATTATAATATTATAATACTTACATTGTAAAAATCAGCTTTGAATTTTGAATTATTTGATACAGGCAAGCGATGACTTAAAGAACATGCTGCTCTCAAAATTTCTTGATTTTCTTTAAGTTCTCCACTCTGAACTGCTTCAACATACCTTAAAACTATTTTTACTCTAGAGTGCAGCATTTTTATAGCGCTATGCTGAGCAATCAAATGTTCTGCCACTAAAAATTAAAAACAAAATTTTTTTAATATTTGAAATTATATTACCTAGATTTTAATGATTTTCATAAAAAGTTTAGTTAAAATTGAAAAAAGAAAAAATATACTAACCTAGTGAACTTTCTCCCTGATCATTTGTACACATTCTAGCAACATGATCAACACCAATCCTTTCTGCTTCCTCAGTTGCTAATGTGTAAGTTAATGGGACAAATAACATTGTTGCTTCACCATTTACTAAATCTATGACTGATTCATAAATTGACACTGGTAACTGCTAAAAAAGTATAAAAATTTCAGTTTATAAATTATTAAAATAATTTAATTATGCAATTTTATTTAATATTCATCTTACCTCTGTGCTCTTAGGTCGTGGATCTAGTTTTAACATAACTGGACTTTCATTAATTTCACATATTTGTTTATGAACTTTAATATCCCTTTCGTTTGGCATACTTCCAGTAGTGTACCAGCCAAGAAAATCCATTTCACTAAAAACTTGTTTGAAATGTTCTTCTTTTGTGTTATAATAATCTCTGTCAATTATAACGTCATCTCCTATGCAGGTGAATAATAACTCAAAAGAATTCATAATCTCAATATTGCGACCTTTTTGCTTTCCAATGAGTGCTCCATATACTAAAATACAAATATACAAAATTAATTATAACTATAGAATTCATTTATTATAGAATTTAAACCTAACATTATTAGAACAATTAAAAAAGCACAAGAAATTCAATATAAAAACAACATTTCTCATATCATTTTTAATTATTGTTTACCAATATAAACAGTATTTAATGCAAACAGTCTCTCAAACTTACCAAGCTGATCCGAGCCCTCCTGAGCCCTAAGCCTAGTCCAGTGCTCGCTGACATTCATAATAACAAGCGGATGAAGACTAATAGAGACTGATCCAACTGTACCAGATGATGCCATAACCCTGGCATTATTACCCTGCTGTTGCTGTTGTCCAGCATTAGCCACAACAGCCGCAGCTGCAGCACCAGCCGGCTCAGCATTCTGAACCAAATCCATTCCAGCATCTTCGAGGACAGCCTGTTCAGCCGCGGCATTACTCTCATCGACTTCCATATCGCTTGGCTGTTGTTGTGGCTGCGGCTGCGGCTCTGACTCGTCCATCTTGAGGCGTTTTATGTTTGCGGAGTGTAGATGTACAAGGACGAAAGAGTCACCGCCGGAAAAGTGTCCGGAACGCACGAAGTTTGTGAGGTTAAGGTTGGATATCTCTGACGATGAGGATGAGAGATTTTAATTCTTTGTAGATATATAGATATCTCCTCGGCTGCCAACTATCAGTATTATAATACTTACAATGTGCGCGTCTATCGGCGACGGCACTTTTTTTCCAAGTGCACTTTACTTTAAAACAACCGAAATGAATCAACGACGACGACGCGTTGAAACTTTGCTTCAGTGTGTGTTGGTCTATATGAGATGGAGGAAGGAAGGGGGAGAGAAGAGAGAAGGGAAGATAGAGTGTTGGTAAAAATTTGAAACTGTGAGTAATAGGTAATATTTGTTTTAATTATTGAAGTTTTAGTTAGGTACACCAAAGAAAATATTAATAAAAATATAATTTTCATATTTTCTTTAAAAATTTGATAGGGCTAGTTTTGATATTAAATTTACTTTTTTTATTTATAAGTAAGAATAAAAAGAAAATAATTAAAATATTGTGATATTTATTTCAATATAAAAATAATATACCATATAAAAAAATACAAAATCATTTTCTGTAATTTAATTTAAGTAATTATGAGAAAAAATAATTGTTTAATTAAAATATCTTTTTAAGATTCACTTTTTTTTTTATCATATTCAAATTTTCAAAAAAAATATTATGCTTTCATATTGACAAAAGCACAAGTAATTTTGCGCTCATTTAATTTTTCTTTTCTCCTTGAAGAAATTGATAAATTACACTGAAATCCTTATTTCCCAACTTATGGGTTGATAGAGTTGAATAAATTTGATGACTAAGAGCACCAAGAGGTATTGCCGATCCACTTCTTGTAGCTGCAGCTTGAGCAAGTCCAAGATCTTTTGTTATTAGAGCTGTACTAAAGCCACCCTAGAAACATAATTTAAAAAAGTTTAATAAAAAAATAAAGTAAAATCAAGAGAATAAAAAATTTTTCTGTTATTACTTCGTAATTTTTTGAACTTGGGACATTCGGCATTAATCCGGGTACTGGATTGTAAGTATCCGACGACCAACATCGACCGGTACTTGTGTTAATGATATCTGTAAGAACTTTCGGATCGAGTCCCAATCTAAAACAAAATTATGTTTTATTAGTAAAGAATAAAATAAAACAATAAAATATTAATTAATTAATTTTGTTTAATTATCAACACTCACTGTTTGCCCAGATTCAAAGCCTCGGAAACACCAATCATCTCGATGGCAAGTAGCATGTTGTTACAGATTTTACCAACCAGACCCATACCGACATCACCACAATGTACTGCTCTAGAACCCATCGCTTCCAATAAAGACTTAGCCTCGTCGTAATGCGATTTTGCTCCACCAACCATAAACGTAAGAGTTGCATTTTCTGCTCCAACAACACCTGTTTAAACAAAAAATTTTATTTAACGATTATTTTATATGGAGACTGAATCAAAATTTTGTTGAGGTTTATTTTTATAAAATATCTTACCTCCAGATACCGGTCCATCAATAAATTTAAGACCACGTTTCTCAGCTTCCTTAGCTACCGTTTGAGATACCGAAGGATCAATTGTACTGCTGTCAACCAAAAGTGTGCCTTCCTTTGCTGAACTAAAAACATCGATACATTTTTTAATTTTTAAAAAAATCTACTTTTACGCCAAGTTGTTGAAAATACGATTAAATAAATCAATCACCTTATAATACCATCCTTATCGGTATAACACGATAGTACATGTTGATTCATCGGTAACATCGTTACTATCACCTCTGAATTTTTTGATACTTCAGCTACACTTTGAGCTCCCTTGGCACCTGAATTGACCACATTATCAATGGCTGTTTTGTTGATGTCATAAACTGTGAGCTTGTAGCCTTTTTTTAACAGGTTTTTTGCCATAAAGCCACCCATGTTACCAAGACCGATGAAGCCGACATTTGAGAAACTTCGTTGGCCAACTGTAAATTTTTTAATAATATTGGATTAATTTTAAAATTGATTTCATTAAATAATTTTTTATTTGAAAGCATATAAAAAGCGATAAATTTTGTTAATTTTATATCATTAAAATTTTTTTCTTTTTTTTTAATAAAATCCTAAGTAAAAAAGAAAAATCAAAAGCCTTACCTGTCTTTAAATTGAAAAAGCTAAATTTATTGTAAGTCAGAAACCTATTCATGATTGGATACCGATCACGTAAACAACTTTTACTTTTATGATAATCCTACACTATATATTATCTCGATAAAACGATTTGCTTGCAACGATTCAGTAAAGACTATTAACTATTTATCTCAAAACTAAAAAGCAATTGAAAATTATCGATGACTGAGTGCTTATAGCGTGTACATATGTACCTATATTAAACTGACGCTTTAGAAAGACGCTCGTAAAATAACATTAAGGGGAAGAAAACGAAGTTGCTGGAGAAAATAAAAATTTATATTATAAACGATGTTTAAATGTTCGATTCCGGCTTGTGTAAAAAATTTTTTATAAAAATGTTAAATTAGCACACACGATCACGCGTGATTCTGGGATTTTGATAAAATTAATTAATTTGTAAACAACTTTTACGATTACGACATTTATTGCTTTGATCATCATCGGCTTAAAAATAATATAACTGTTTATCGAGTTTAAATTTACGTCATTAATCTCGATTAAAATAAGCACAAATTACAACAATAAAAATCCATTTTTTCTTCTCAAATCAAAAAAAAAGCATAAAAAAAAATCTTACCTGTTTTAAAAGTAAAAACAGTAAATTTATTGAAAGTCGTAAACACACTCATGGTTATCACTTGATTACGTCGCAACTTTAGATATAATTAATTCGTAAACAACACACAAACTATCACAATATGTATCTAAAGTTTCAGAACAATATAACTACAAATCACACACGTTTTTCCTCAAAATTATAAGTTTTTATCAAATATAGCTTATATCACAAATTAAAATTAAGTACATAAAACAGTTCACAAGAAATAACAACGAAAATTTTATTATTCCGTGTCTTCGATATAGCAACTAAACGTTTAAGTATTTCCACACACGTTCTCTTGATACCAACGCACTGGAGAAACCAGAATTATCACTCTTCTTTTATTCCCTCTCTTTTCTTTTTCATATATATACTTCAAACCCCCACCTAAACCAACCAGCTGAGCGATATACTTATATCCGGAACAACAACGTTTACTATTTGATAAGTAAAATGTATCGTTATCAATCGGATTTATATAATCGTATTTTTAAAATTAGTTTTCAAAAAAAAAAAATTCTCAATTATTTGGTTTTCAAAAAGTAACAATTGTATGTAAACGAATTTTAGAAATACTTATAATATTATTGCTTGAAATGATAATGATGATATTAATTTAAATTTATTGTCTATCGGTATAGTTTAAAATTGAGAGATACCTGCGGTCGGATTGAGATCGACTGAGCCACCTGTTACACGTATAACATTTACATTTTAAACTAAATAATGAGATTTTGTATTATGTTACGTTATGCTTATTTATAAATTTGAAAATATTGAAATTTAATTAAAATATTTTAGTGCTATGTTAATACATGTATTTCTGTAGAGTGCATTTTATTACATAACGATTTTAGCGCGAAATATTGAAAAATTTAAACTGTTTATTTTAATTTTAAGATTTCTTATTAATATTCTTATTTTTGTTTCATTTATTAAATTTATTAATAAATAGCAAGCTCGATTATCATAGTCAAATCAGATACTTATAATTTTAAATATTTCTTATCAATAAATTGATACGACCAGGTTGCAGTTATGTCCGTAGAATGTAAACTATTGTCATTATATTTTTTACGCTGGGTATTATTACGCTTTGAAGACATATATTCTATATAGATTGAATGTCCGAAGTAAAGAGGAAGGGAGAAATGAGGACGAAGAAGCCAGATCGGATGTTATATTGTGGCTATAGTATATAAGTAGTGGAAGAACGGGTTTTACTCGTGCACGAGTGCAGTGTGTACTTTTGCATGTATCATCGCTCGTTGCTTTTTACTTTTTTATCGATAAAAAATTAGTTTTTTTTTTGGAAATAAATTTTAATTTTTTTTAGATAAATGAAAAATAATTTTTGATAATGGAGAAAGAAATTGAAAAAATACTGTCCGAGTGTTTAGCAGATGGTGTACCAATAAAAACAATAAATTATAAGGGTTTATTTGTGCCTGAAACTTATGAGGATATTGCTGAATCGATTGAAAATTTCGAAGTGCGAGATGACGATGTTTGGGTTTGCAGTTTTCCTAAAACAGGTAACGATTTAGATGAATAGATTTAATTAGTTTTTTTTATGAATTATATTTAATATTGATAAATTTTTAGGAACGACATGGACCCAAGAAATGGTATGGGGAATTTCAAATGATATTCACTCTGATGCTGCAAAAGTTATTCTACCTATGAGATTTCCTTTTATAGAGTAAATATTTTAAATTACATAATTATAATTAAAACAAAAAGTAAATTACAATTTAAATCGTAATATTTAGATTCACAGGTACAACAACAATAGGCTGGGTATCACTAAGAAAATCACGTGAAGGCACAGCTGATTTCATAGCACAAAGTGTCAAATACGCAGCTGGTCTACCAAGTCCACGGTCGTATCCAAGTCCTCGTTTTCTCAAGACTCATTTACCTTATCACCTGTTACCTCGACAATTACGAACTGGTGAAAAAAAGAATAAAATTGTTTATGTAGTACGTGATCCAAAAGACGTTTGTATTTCTTTTTATCATCATTATAAATTGCTTGAAGGATATGTTAGTACTTATGAGAATTTTCTTGAACTTTTTTTGGCTGATAAAGGTGAGTGCCTTTTTCTTTTTTATTTTTTTTTTTTAGTTTTATGGATTTTTGAATTATTTTTAGTGTATTTTGCACCTTTTTGGGATCACGTTATCGGATATTGGAATAAAAAAGACAACAAAGATATATTGTTTCTTAAATACGAGGATATGAAAGCTGTAAGAACAATAAAATGATATATAACTATTTTTTATAAAATCATACAATATTTATATGCATTATTATTTAGGATCTCAGTTCAGCAATAAAACGTACTGCAAATTTTCTCAACAAACCGTTAAACGACCAGAAATTACAAGAGCTCGAAGAACATTTGAGTTTCGCTAACATGAAAGCCAATCCAGCATTAAATAATGCTATGGTCCAAAAAGAGATCAACGAATCAAAGACATTTGGTAATAATTTTACGTCTGAAGGTGCTTTTATAAGGAAAGGCACAGCTGGACAGTGGAAAACTGAAATGACGGTTGAGGTGATAAGTCGATTTGATCGTTGGACCGATGAAAAATTGAAGGATTGGCCTGAATTGAGAAAAGAATTTTCTTAAATGTGCAGCAACGAATTGTTCATTTTTTTAAAAGTAATTTTTTTACATTTCAAAATTTGTAATGATATTCAATTTAATGTATAATGATATATTTTAATAAAATTTTTTTAATATTTATTGAATTCTGTTACTGTTAATTCTTAATCGCTTTAGAAAATAAAAAAAATTTTAAGTGTTATAATTAAATTCGCGCTTTTATTTTCAAACCAACCAATCAGCATCGTTTGCAACAAAGATAAAAAATTATATTCGGAGCGCAGTATAGCAGTAGATAATTACCTAACCTCCAAACTCAAGCAGAATAATAATACAAAGCATAGTCAAGTTTTAAGTTTTATAGTGTGATTATTTTTCTCAAAAAAAGAAAATACCAACGCCAAACACTTCGAATCTTAGCTAACGAAGCTTGATTGTTATTTAGTAAGTACAAGATGGATAGGAGGCACTGTTAATTAACAACAACAAAAACATTCTCTTTTTCGTGTACCATTGCTGTCCCGGTAAGTTACACATACAAAAACAAATCATATTGGTAAAATAACAATATACTCTTCAAGTTTCATAATTAAATTTAATTTTGAAACTCTTTTTAACAGTGTGTTGATTAACACTTGACAATGCAAGCAACAAAATTGCTGGGTACCAGTCCCTTAGCGGCTAATTACGTCTACACGTGCGAATTTCTTAATCCTGTCTATACACAAGGTTTGCGATTCTGGAAAAGAAAGCCCATCTGGCTACCTACAGCTAAGACCAAGGTGTTTCGAGTACCTAAAAGGCCAAGGATACCAACGGATGAATTTCAAGAAATCCAAAGGCTCTATAATAATTATAGAACCTACATGCGCTCAACAACGTAAGTGACACTTTCTTCATTTGTATTTGATTTGTTACATCTGATAATAATAATTTTCTTTCTTTTGTACAGTAAGTTTTATAAACAAATGTACAGGGATAATATTGTACAATTTGATCCTGCTGTGATAGAAAAAGCAGAATCAGATGATTTTGAAGAATGTTCTAAGATCAACGATGAATGGAATAAAAAAATTGCTTTGGAACGAGAAGAAAGATTGGCAAAGAAGAAAGAAGAAAAGAAATTAAGAATTTCAACGTTTATTGAAAAAAAGAAAGAATTAGAAGAGAAAGAACAATTAGAAGCTGATGAAGCTATAAGAAAATTGAAAGCAATTGTACCTACATTTATAACAAGAGAAAATATTGATCAAGCTATAGAAGAAATACTTGAGACTACTGTTGATTACAATAAAGCTATTGATCCTAATGGTAAATGGTATACAGATAAATCAGGATTGCCACCCCCAAAAGAACCAAAAATTGTTGAAGCAAAACAATAATGTTATTTTATCATTTGTAAATAATTAATAAAAATATAGATTTGCTGTATGTAATGAGTTGCTTTTTTTTACAAATTTATAAATTTATTAAGTATAGAATTTTTTTCCATATGAATATCAAGATTTCATTCATTACTCAAATTTGAAAATTATTTTTTAAACAAAATTTTTAGTTTTACTTCAAAAATGTATTATATTAATTTTTATTACTTTGCTTATAATTTTTTTTGAATTGGCATTATTAGAAAATGATTATTATCACAAATAAATATTGAAAATAAAACGAACAAAAAATCTTAAAATAATTAAGACATTAGATATTTTAATGTCATGATGAGGAAAATTTTTTGATAGGAAAAAGGATAATAATTCTTTACAACTGTAACAGTTTTTTTTTCTTTTCTTTATGTGTATAGAAAAAAAAAACGACACTATAACGTACAAATCAACAATGCGCGTTCCTAAATCACAAAATTAAAAAAAAAAAACTAACGCTGTCTTGTAAATTACACTCACAAGTAGAAGATACACATTTTTTTTCACAAAATCATCTCCCAAAATTCGCTTTTTGCTATGCAAAGTGCTTCGACGCGATACAACATATGAAGACAAAAGTGTACAATCGTGTGTCGATGATGCTGATGATAAGGGGATAAAATTAAGAGCATTATAATGCGTAATCGCGTGCGAACATACTAAATGTATATATTTGTTTTGTTTGGTTCAAAGTATGGTATATGATACTGAGCAGGGAAACCGTTATTTTTTTTTTGCAGCGGTGTATATTCTATATAATATCTGGGTCACTTACAATTATATGGTAAATTCATTTCTGCTTATAAACATTAACGCAATGTTTTACATACGCATTAAATATATTTTCTTTTGCGAACTAACGGCTAAAAGTACCTCAGGCGATGGGAGTTGGGAAAACTTGGAAAACAATCATATATAAATTATAAGTGTTCATTATATGATTATATAGATTTATATGTCCTTTAATTTAACTAATTGAAAAGATTCGTTATTAATTTAAAAATTAATTTCGTTAGAAACAATTGCATAATTTTTATCATTGAATTTCCAACAACTCTTAAGCTTCGACTTCGTATAATTGTCTTTGCAAACATTTTTGTTTAACAGCTAATACAATTGAAACAATATTTTTACAAAATCAGCATAATGTTTGGAAACACTTTTTATAGATAATCATATAGTTTTTTCATACAGAATTTACATATAATAATTTCCCAGTGAGATATACGTTCTATTGCACTTGATGTCGTGGTTTCGGAAAGAAATGAAAAAAAAAAACAATATTACGCTAAAGAAAAGGATTAATATTAACAATGTTTTAACTGAAGATGCATGAGTGTACGATCATCGTGTACTTTGTATATGTTGTGTCTTTATTCATTTTTATATATAATATATATTATATATAATTCTTTCATATATATATTTATATATATAGATTTATGTATGTTTAAATTTTAGGTACGTCGTTATATATCTGCTAAATTTTCGTACAGGCTATAGCAGGCGTATGAACGTTGTACTGATTTCATTTAATGGGTTTCGCAGAGAAAACACCAAAACTCCTAAATCTCGCGGTTTCATTTTTTTTTTTATTCGTTATTATTAATATCATATATAATTTTCTCGCGTAAAAATGAAGGAGAATATATTTATTTATATATACCATGTACGCATGTATGTACAAAGCCAGACGTTGTACATACGAGCATACACATCTGAAGTGGTGGTGTATAAATATCATATTATGTACACGCGTGAATGCACGTAGCAAGTGGCATTCAGTTTTATATGCTGAAATACTTTTTCAAGTATTTTCATTTTGTTTTTATTGAAAAAAATTTTCGTGTCTTAAACTTATTTATAATATTAACGTATAAATGAATATTGTTCTGAATTTTGGCGTTGAGCATAAAATTCGCTGCATGTATGGATTAGAGATTTTTCGATTTCAAGACATATATGTTGATGTTGCAACTGATCGTTGAAAATAGAATTTTATTATTTACATGGATGACAGATTGTCTTATACTTCTCTTAATTATATTTTATCATTAAACGCTTGCAATCTAAACAGTACAAAAGTAACTAATATTTGTTGTAATTACCTTACGAAAAACAATCTAATATAAACTAAAAACTTTGTACATAAATTCTAATATTTTGTAAAAAATAAATTTTTAATTAGACGTTAAACCTAATTCTTTTTTTTTATATAATTGCCAAAATCCACATTGAATTCTTAACTAATTATTGAAAAATAATAGACACATTTGATATCACTACACTTTTTGTTATAAAGATCTGTATTTATTTTCTTATACATAACTACTAAGATTGTTCATAGTTTTTATATCATTAATTCTATATAAATGAAATAACAAAATCTAGTTATTGCTGCTATCTATCGTACATAAATATCTTATAAATATATATCAACATAAGCCTCAAAAAATTCTTTTTTTTTCACACAACACTTCAAATAATCATCTTAATCTGTTATGCTTATATGCTTGTAACTTATCATTCATTTGAACATTTCATAGTTTTAAATCTAAATATAGCTTGTAGAATTTAAAATCGACGAGCCACAATTTTAAAAGGAATTAAAAAATTACCAATTAACAGAAACTTTTGCAATAAAGATTTTGCCTCAACTATATAAATGATAGAATAACAGTTTTAAATTAAAGAGGAAAAACATTATTTAACAACTGAAATAAATTGTTCAAAAACAAGAATCAATAAGTATATTCTATTCAAAGTCCAAGACACTGCAAAGACAATGAAAAAACGTATTTCAAAAATGCCAATTAAAAACTAAAGGCATACGATTACAGATCCTACACGAATATATTTTGTGCGCCTCTCACGTGCAACACGTTTTATCCTCTTACTCTCTTCCTCTCCCTCTCTTTAATTTTTTTTTCTTGTACGTTCCAAAAACGTACAACGCATTTTCTAAATATACAAGCTTTTCCGAATTTAATTTTTCCATCAAGGATTAGGCATATTTTTCTTTGTATCGTGCACATGTGACACTATCGCAACTTTAATTCCGTTATTTAAATTTAATTTTTATTTGTAGATTCGAGCACCACGATTAAGAGGTGTGCCGCAATTATTTATCGTCCAGGTTCCTATCTCTGTGTGCTTGCGCGTGAAAAATACATGATTTATGTAAAAAAATTCCTAAATCTTATATTTTCCGTTATTACTTTTTTTTTTTAGTATTAAAAGATGGCACGTATATTTATTATTATTTATTTATTAATTATTTATTATTTATTTTATGTATTATTATATTATTTTGGGGCCACAGAAAACTCTTTTTGTCTAGATTCGTGCCTCAAACCTTCATTTTTTTTTTTGGGCAGTGTGATATTTTATTTTTGCCATTCTCTATTTCTCTTAATTATTTGTATATAAAAAAGGCATTATACATACAGCTATTTCTATATGCAAGCTGCAATATTGAGGTTCTACTATTGGCAATTTTCTTTTCGTTTTACATCACAGTGCCTTCTTGATCACATGCCAGTCTCTTTTTCTCAAAAGCATTTTTTAACGTGAAAATCAGAGATGCATAATCGTGATCGGTCATTATATATTTAAATATATAAAAAAAAAGGATGAAATCTGCAAGAATTTTATTAATTATTCATAAATTATGTGCAACAGTAACACCATGAAGCTTTCATCAAGTATATAACTATTGAAGTGTTAATGGTATAATCTTTTCCTAAGTAGAAAGCAGTAAGAATTCAAAAAATCATATAAAAATTTACATTAAATTTCAACTATGTTTGTAAAAAATATTAGAAAAATTGCTTCAAAGCAGTTAAAAATTTGTAAAATTTTTATATGAATATTTTTTTTAAAAAACGAAATTTTTAGAAATATTTGTGTCATATGTGTACCTTTGCACATATTTATTTAAAAATTAATATACTTCATTGAATATTAGCTATTTTCAGTTAAACTTAAACAATATTAATCATTGCAGCATCACTATTTTGAAAAATCCAAACAGATCGAAATTACGATGATTGCTTGAACAATTATTTGAAATATGATTGCTTAAAGAACGTGTCATTTTTTATTTGACATATGCATGTATATGATAAAACTGCTAAATAGGGGCATCTACGCGAGTAATAAATGATGAGTTTATATGAGTTTTTTGCGCGTATATACCATTTTGCTACATAACTGTTCAATAAATATGATGGTTAATCGGTGCAAAAGTATGGACTATATTTGAAAAAATCCGTTGTATTATACGCTTGTCTTGCTCTCTCTCATTATGCTTCGTGTAACTACTTAATAATAATATCGCATTTTCAGCTTATGTGGCATATATGTAAAATTTTGTCTATATAATATGGTAATAAAATGAATGATAGTGAAACAGCAATTATATAAGTATTCAACAAGTACTACGTGATAAAGTAACATTTTAAAAAATTGGTTGGGAGTGGAACAAATGATATTGTTGGTGACTATAAAGAAAAACAATATGCGATACATAATTAAAAAAAAAATTGAAGTAACAATAAAATACATTTGATCCACTGCCAATAAAAAAAAATCGGCTTTTTTTGCACGTTTGAAGGATGGCTTCTTGTCTACTTATTTCGTAAAATTTAATGCTCAATTTTAAAAAATAAATTTATATTTTAAGTTTAAGTTGACTTGTATAAAATTTTATAAATATGACTTTAAACTAAGTAATGTTTGAAATATGTTCAAAACTTTCAATAAAAACATTTTTTTTAAAAAACCTAAACAGTTTTAAAATGTATACATGTAGTCAACCTTCAAAGTGCCTTGTAAGAACAATCAATTGAAACGCTCTTAACTAATGACGATCTTTCTGTGTTTATTACTATATGTGTGCACATTCCCTTATCTCTTTGTCGACTTCTCTCTAAAAAGGCTGCATAGATTTATTACTCTATCTTAATTTTTTTTGTTTATCTTTGTACGTTGTCCCACCGTAATTAGAAAACTACAATTCTTCATTCGCATCGTCCATTTGTCAACCAATGTACATCGCGTTATGAAACATTCAAATGAGTCGCACACAATTAATAAAATCCATTTAACTTCACGTCTTTACCCGATATATCATAGAAGCCTATTCCTCGCGTTCACCGCGCAATTTTATGACTTATGCCAAAAGTCAATTTTTATTCTTTCATTAAATTCGCGCGCTTTTGTTTTCTCACTACACCCACCTTTAGAGAGTTAGTATATTCCATTTTGCTTCATTATTGTTTAGTTTTTCTCTCATTATCTCATCACTGGTTCATTTGGTTTGTCTCAAATCTCTTAGAGTCAAAGACAGCAGCAATATATTTTCTTCTTCATGTTCTGGCTCTGTCTCTTTTAACTTCCCTGTATTTATATCTCTCTTATTTGTGAGCTTTTTCTTTGTGTATTTGTATTTGTATGTTTGTAGGCACGTCATACTAGCTTCTTTTCTTCCTTCGTTGAGAAAAGGGAAAATTTCTAAATTAAAATCGCTGCCCTGTTACGTTGGCTTTACGTTAGCCTGCATTAGCTACTCGATTCCTCGAGGCCCATCTATCGGCATTGTGTGTAAAACTTCGTCTAGAAGCTGTAACGCTCTATGTAGATGGACCTATATTTTAGAAAACATTATTTAAAGATTTGAGAAAATATGAATAAATAATAAATAATTTAAGTTTGTAAAAAAAAAGAAACATTACCTCTATCCAGCATGGCGTTTCTTTGATACTTTGCCGTGGATAATCTGGTCCCCAACCTTTTACGAAACTTAGTCTTAGGATGCACAAACGACGAAGATCATCGACACCAATACCGGCAGCAGCGCTAAGACCTGCAAAAATATTATTAATTAGCTGCTTGTTATACGTAGCACTAACGTTTCAATAAAATAATGTTAATACACATATAAACTGTTGAAAAAAGAATAAGCCAACATACTTTTTGTAATAGGATGAGCACCATGTGTGAGATGACCTGCAACAGCAGCAGCTTGAGCCGCAGCGGCTGCTTGAGCTGTCGCAGCTTGGCCGCGCATTTGCTTATGGCACTGCCGCAAATCAAACACCTTGATGTAGGCCGCTGGGTAAATTTTGTGGACGGCATCACCAGGTGCTCGACCAGCCTCGCGGTCCAGATAATACGACTGCACAAAGACGCTGTGCTCGCTAAGGCACCGTAGCCACACATCACCCTCACCCCTCAAGTCCAACACTACGCCTTTACCTAAAAAGTTTTAATTCAAAAGAATCAGTATTATTTTTTCCAAGAGCAAAGTATCATTTAGTGTAAAATTGAAACTAATACATACCGATGTGAAGCCGAGCACGTTCGCTCTGTTCCGTACGGTGAACATTGCTGAGGGCACCAAGGCAGAAGCGGTTACCACCACTGGGATCAACGTAGCCATCAATTGTGACAGTGGGACAGCCGCTACTCACTTTAAACGTCTCACCAACTTGGGTATCGAGTTCGAAGTATGCGACTGAACACCAATACTCAGGCGCGGGTTGGCTCGACAATAAACCACCGCTTACGCTACCTGCTACCTCACCTCCATGATTACCCCCTGCAAAATTTGAAGCATTGATATATTTTTTAGTTTTTTTTTGCAGATTTTATTGATTATGCATAAATAAGTTGTTAACGACCGGATGTCTGCTGGCGAATTAAGCATGGTTATATATAAGTGTATATAGGAAGCTACTATTTAGAAAAAAAACGGGAGATTATTAATTCATTCCTGTCCTAAATCGTCAATCTCAAAACTGACAGATTTAACAAAGCTGACGTTGATAATTCATTCACGTATGAATTAACCGTAAAAAATGCATGAAATCAATTAATAAAGAACAAAATAATTAAAAAAAAAAAAAAAAGAAGAAAATAGTAATCTATGATGCTCACAATAAGAAGTGGCATGAAGATGTCGATGATCCGGTGGTTGCATGCTCTGAGTATAAGTGAGTGTGTTAGCACCGGTCCATTGAGGTGCTCCGGTATTATAAGGATTGGCAGCTGTGGCAACCGTAAAGCCATTTTGATGGTGCAGGTGTACTGGTGATACTGGTGAACTTTGACTTCCACCTGCTGCAAAGATGTGTGCATATTTATTAGTGTGACTAATTTAACCAAGCAGTAATTTATTAAAAATAATTTTTTTCTTTTGTGTTGATATACTTACTGAGAGAAGCCGCAAGCGCATCGACGGATGATTGGGCTTGATTTAAATCCTGAGGTGGTGTTGTTGTGTTGTAAAAACCTTCGCTGCTTTGTCCCTGCGATGGATTTAGCATTTGATTGCTACCATTGCCACTACTGGAGTTCAAAGGTTGCTGTTGGCTACCTGTTGGGTCGTAATGTGCATGTGCAAATGTTAATATAACAATGTTGAGTTTTTTTTGTTGGTTTAATGACTTTTGTAGATGAGAGATCGATGAATTGGAAATAAGGAGAATGTATAAACATTTTGAAATTTTTTATTAAATTTACAGATTTTGATGGAGTTAATTTTATTATTATATCGTTTTTTTCTCGCGTTTATTAAAAATAAACGGATTATAAATATACAATAAAGCCTTAAAAAAATTAAATTTTCATTAAAATAACTCGTCATATAAACGTCAACTGGTCCTTATCGAATTTAAATTCTATGAATAAAGTTCCAAAAATGGCTCGATAATCGAGAGCTTCTTATCGTCACTTTTAATTTCACAATTTTCACACGCGTTAATTTCAATCTTTCTTATTGCAATATAAAATGGTTTTGGCAAAAACATAAACAATAAAAATCAAGCTCAAATGATTACGTCTTATTTATATATAAAAAAAAATAAAAATCTCCTTTATAAAATATCAATAATATAATATCAACATCATACAAACAACAATCAGTCAATAATATTAACTACAACTTAAATAATCACATACAATAAATATAAGAGCAAATAATTAAAAAGAAAACAAGCATTTATACATATATAATTTTATAATAATTGTGCTTAGCTATATATAAATTGCCAAAACAACAAAGCTTTAAAAAAAAAAGTTTTTTTTGTATTAAAGCTCTAGGGATATTTAATGGAGATGCGTAATTATAAGGATGTAAGGAATAGGTATAATAAGTGCGTGCGCGCGTGTGTGTGTGTCTGTGTGTTTTACGTACAATGGTGCATGTTAAGCGCCGGATTACGATGAGCAGTGGGTATCCAAGTTTGTCGAGGGCAAGGACTTGATTCTTCCAACTTGTTACGTACGTTGCCGGCTGTTACATTGTTAAATAGACCTTCGCTGCTGCCGTTTGCTAAAGTTTTTCATACGTAAAAGATATAGAGAGAAAGACATACGTAGAAAACGTGTATGTGTATACTTTTTTAGAGCTTTTTCTTTTTTTTTTTTTTTTAATATGGGTTACGAGTGTGAGCTTGCAATAGAGTATATGTGAGGGATACTACGTGCGTTATTTTATTTTTTATTTTATAGAGGAATGCAAAAGTTAATAACAATTTATTGATTTTGTTGTTATTGAGATAATTATTTATGATTGGGATAGATTGTTGAGCTTGCGCTTGAAAAAAGCTGCGTAATATTTTTTGTGTATCATAAAAGCTCAATTTGTTCATCTTGAAATTAAATAAGTGAATGGGTTACACCCAGTATCTCTATAACAAATTGCGCGTTATCGGATAAATATCGATGCGTAATTTTAACGCATTTAACTATACTACGAAAACCACTTGTATGAATATTAGAGACATTTTAAAATGAAAAAAATTGACATATTTGCTTTATTAAAAAAGAACAATCGAGAAGTAATGATAGATGATCATAAAGTAATGATAATAAATATATGCCGAAATAAAAATTTAAAGTACTTGAATAATAATAGAAGTGGACTAAAGAGTTTTAAAAGCTTTCTACGCAGTTTAAAAAGAGAGATAAGTTGGGGGCCACTATACGTTAAAATATTGTGCCTTTTGTTTATCCAAGTGCGAATCTCGCGTTACGTAGGCTTAAACTCGGTTTTAACGCGTTGAAATTTGACTCCTCTTTATTTATTACCTTTATTTTTTTCTATGATAAAGGCATGATAAATATTAGATTCACAACTATCAGTTTAATCTACTATTTATTAAAAGTATTATTGTTTTTGAAAGAAAATTTTTATTCAATCGTAATGATGTCATGGATTTTATTTTAATGTTTGTTAAAAATATCAAGGGTTAAATAATGCTATTGCAGTAATTTATAGAAGTAGCTAATTTGTAAACTAAAAAGCATTAGAAGTTTTAAAAAATTTTATAAGCAATTAGGAATATAAAAATTAAAGTGATCAAAATTAAAATAATCATGCGGCTTTGTTAACATCAACTTTTGCAATCCTCTATAATGTGTAAATAAAAATAGAAACAATATTCAAATTAAAAAAGCTTTGCTAAATCATAGATACATTTTAATCTATAATCACAATAACGAATTGTTGTATTTAAAAAAAAACTGCACTTTACAAAAATTCTCAGCATTAAAAAAAAAAAAAATTTCATAAAATTCTTTTAGAGTGCAAACATTAAAATGCGTTTCAGAATATTTTTTTATTATAAAATATAATAGCAAGCTTATAATGCAGTTTGCCATCTTCAGCGCATAAAGAGATATAAAAAGTTTAAACTTCTACAAACTACTAGCTACTTTATTGACAGCCATTATCTCATAAAATTTATACGTATTCTTTTATGGGCCAAAGCGCACTTTCAACAAACTTCATTTCATACACTAATAAAAAATAAGTTATAAACAACACTACAAAATAATTATTACAGTCAGTAAAGCAGCTTTTTTTTATAAATTTCCATAATTATAAAAAAAAATAGTTCTATAAATCTACGTGCTACAACAGTCAAAAGGCGTATTAATAAGTACTTATTACATGTGCTTAAACATTGATGAAACTTACCAGAAGTTGATTGTCCAGGCAATCCAGGCATAAAAGATTGCTGTGGCTGCTGTGAATTGCTAGCTGCCGAAGATTGAGCAGGCGGATGATGTTGTATCGTTTGATTTAACTCGCCATCAACGTCCATGCCAGGAACGGATACACCACTAGCAGCAGCAGCGGCGGCTGCTGCCGCGCTTCCACCACCTCCGACGCTGTACTCATCCTTGACAAGTCGTCCACCCGGACCCACGCCAACACCCGATTGTAGAGTCAGGCCCGATAGGTCTGTAAAAAAGGGGTCTGCGTGTGCAGGGGACGGGGAACACGAACGGATTTCGTCATATACACCAAGGCGACAACGATCAAAAGAACTTACAATAAAGCGCATACGATTGAGGAGACTATGGTACATTATTTTTATAGCAACTAGTGAATTTTTAGTTTTTTTAATTTAATTAAATATTTAAATAAAAATTTATATAAACTTTGAATCAATAAAAATAACAATTATGCATATAGATAATTGTAAAGTACACAACTAAAAAGTGTACCAGTGTCTCTCAGTTTAAAGACATGCAAGTCATAACTATTATTTGATCTTTTATGTATTACTGAGCCCATTAGAGAAATAGAAAGTAAGAAAAATGTTATTTTAAAATGATTTAAAATAATAGATAATTATAAATAAAAAAGATACAATACATTTATTAATATCAAGACTTGCAAGTCATTAATTATTAGTTCAGTCCTACAATTTTAAACACTTAAAAAACATATTGTGTAATTCATGATTGTAAAATTTTTATTTTTCTTTATTAAAAAATATATTTTAAAAACAAAATTAATAAATTTAAAAAATATATCTTTTTTCTGATAAAAAATATAAGACTGGATTTAATTATAATCAATATTTCTGAGTTGAGATTGTTTTGATTTTATAACTTGTATTTATTCTTTTTTTCATAGACTAAAGGTTTAAAGTTAAATTTATTTAATAATTGATTAATCAATAATTGGAAAAATGTTGATTTTCAAGAAATAAAATCATCAGAGAAAAATGGATAGAGTTATTTATAACAAAAAAAGGAAATTTATCTATATAAAGGATAAAAGTAATTATTATATTTGAAAGCAATAGTAAGATAATTATGATCAGAGAATGAATGAGAAAATGATTATTAAACATAGTGAAAAAAAAGATGATATACACAAACTTAGTGTTGGATCTGTCAATTAATTAGAAAACCATTTAGGTGAAACATAAAAGAGAGTATGAGTACTGTAAGATTTGAATTGAAGAAAGCACAATGTCTGATTTTCTATAAATGCATACATACGAAAATATAACAAAATAAATGTATCCGTTACAAAAGTATTGTAAGCAATTAACTAAAAAACATTTTTTTAATAAATTTGACACTTGGATGATTAGATAAAATTATATTACATACTTAAGATAACTAGATTTTGTTGATTTTGTTTACTGTTATGGAAAGGTCACTGAATGTTTGAAAAGTGATAATGTTCACGTTCCAAAATGTTTGGAGCATAAATTAAGATAAGAATTTTAAAAAATAATGCATAAGAGATAAATTGTTAAAATAATAAAAAATTTAAATTTAATTTGAATTAAAAAACATAATAGAAATGTATTCTAGTTTTCAAATTAAACTAGTGTAAATGAATAAATTTTTCAAACAAAAAGCAGTACTTTAATTATCACATGTATTGCAGTACCAAAAATTAAAATGTGTTTCAACAACTGTAAAATATTGATTCATTAAAACAAATTATTGCTTCAAGCCAATAAAGCAACTTTCTGCTCAATCTTTTCATAAATAATAATGCAATAAGACAGTTGTTTTAAAAGCTTCTAAATTATTCATACTGCCAACTGTGAACTATCAAGAAGAAATAAAAATACTGTAACTACTATTATTTTTAATAGAAAATTTGAATACAAAAACAAGCGAATTGACGTATTTTAGTCACAGAAAAAAATCAAAATGATACTTCCATGTTAGCAGTTAAAAATACATTAGTTTAGAACAATAATTTCTGCTTGTCTACCAGAATTTGTCTTAAGACTTTCGACAAAAGCGCCACAAAGAAGAAAAAAGCAGCTGCACGCCACGATAAACCAGATTTTGAGCTTTAAAAGCTTACCTATCCCCGGTGAAACGACACGCTCGTAATGGTAAGGGTTGACGCAAACCGAATCGCATTTGAGATCGAATGCGTACTGGCAGTACTTCACGTGTTTGAGCTCGTTTTTGTGCAGGTCTGGCCACCTCCAAATGCGCGCATAAATCACGTGAGGGAAGCCCTTGCGTCCGGCTACCTGAAGCCGACCGTCCAGTGTCCTTTGGATTGTCACACATTTGCTCGGGTGAGCGCCGTTTGTCGTAATCGCCGTGATCAAACTATCAAGCTCATCTCTTTTTTCCTGTAAGTTTAAAGATTATAATTTATAAATTAAAATTACTTTAAAAAAAATTATTAGATAAATACAGATACAATATTTACATACCTTTAACTTCTTTACTAGAGATTCAATAGCTCGCTTGCTGAAATTTTCACTCTCACCTCCTTGCCTATGGCACATGAGAGAATGAACTATACTCAGACAAGCATCGGCACTTGTTGGAGCATTTGCAGGAGCAATCCCAGGCATCTCCCTCACTGTAAAAGAAATACAGACAATTAGTATTAATGTCTAATAAATCTTTTATGATAATAAAGCTAATTTTAGGAATGAGAAAATTGTTTTAATAAAATATAATAGGTCAATAAAATTTGCCCTATGAAGCTCTATACAAAATTACCCTGAGAAATAATAGATGCATTCAGTCTCATCGTTTGTAATAAAATTAATATGTCAAATTTTTTAACACTAATACCAAATCTTTGATTATTTTATAATTATAAATTAATTAACCAAACAATTATTATTAGATTAGACAATGCAGTAGATTTTGTATTTTTAATATATTGGTTATTCTGTAATCAAACTTGATATTAAACAAGAGAATAATTTATATCAGACACAGCTGTTTTCATCAACACAAAACTTGATCGTTGCTTAGTTATTTATTACTTGCAATGCTAATAATATAAGCATTAAAAATAAAAAGCTTATTTTAGCATTGTTGTTGAAAAAGTTATAAAGCTCCAAAAATAACCCAATTTTTGTTGCTAAAGTTCATCCACTTTAGACTTACAAAGTAAAAAAATGGTATTCATCACCCAAACGCATAAAGAAACTTATGGAATTCCCAATTACTCATGCATCCTAAAACAAACTGCATATCTAACCAAAGATTTGCATCTTAATAAAAATAAATTCAATTCTATTTAAAACTTAATTAGTCATAAAATAATCCACATATTTATTGCTAGTAATGTCAAATATTAATATTAAATAAATATAAATTTTTTTTATTAATTATTAATTTCTCTTTTTTTATTAACTAAAAGTACTCTCTGAATGAACAAAATGATATTGAATAATTCTATACTATCAATAACATCAATAAAATCCTATATTCAACAGTTAAATACTTCCTTCAAAATATAAACAACCTACCTAACATCTGATTTACTCTTATTACATTTATACATTACTAGAGTCATACGCAACATTCACAAAATTTATAATAGAAATAATCTACAATTCACACAAGACGTCACTTAATCGACAAAAGAAGAAAAAAGAACATTTGCTTTCTCATTCAATCCTTGAGCTTTCAATACAATCGCAAGCCCTTCCCATGAATCCGCTGACCAAAAACACCCTTGACAACAGCCTACCCCAGTCTTAAAGTAAGTAAAACAAAGCTTAAATCAATCAAATTTACCACTTTCATATCTAGAAGAAAAAAAGAAAATTGATTGATAATATATACTCACGCTCTGGATTAGGCTGCATGGGGGGCGAGGGGTAGAGGTGAGCACCCCCGCCCGCCAGGCCAACCATCTCGGTAAAAGCCGTGGCGGCAATCGTCGCTGCTGCTGCTGTGGCTGTCGTGTTTGCTGGGGCCGACGTTGGCCGTCGGCTATAAGCTCAGACCTTGGCGCCGCTACGGCGGACCGTGAAAGATGATGATGATGATGATGATGATCTTCAGGACTTTGTGCTCGGCTGCTCTGTAGCCGAGACTTGCTCAAAGTATTATGAATACCGGAGTATCTCACTAAAACCGGTCTAGGCTGCTCTTTCTTTGACTGTGCCCTCGGGCGTCTAATATCAGCAGTTTCCTCGTACGCTGCAGCAACAGTTCTGGTCTTGCCCTTGCGTCTGAGACCGAAAGACTCGAGCCCCTTATGCTCGACCATCTAGATGTGGTGCGCTCGGTAAACGGCTTCTGCGCGTTGGCAGTAGCAGGCAGCAGTCTAGGTAATAGGTATAAAAATCAGCAGCAACAGCGCTGACGACGGTCACGGGCCCCAAGCTGCTCTCGGGGGCTACTGCTGCAGTGCTGCTCCTCGTTCCTCCTCCACCTCCTCCTCTCTCTTTCTCTCTTGCTCTCCCCAGGGTAGATATGTGCAAGGGGACCGCTATTAACTCCTGCCGGCAGGCCTACTACCAGGCCTCTTTTCTCTCTCTTTTATTTCTGCGCACGCCAGTATAGGGATCACCGCTCTCTCGCAGCTTCTTCCTCTCTTCTTCTTTACCTCTTCCTTTTACTGGCGTTCTCGAGCACTTCACTTTCTCCTTTACGCTTGCTCTCTCTTTCTTTCTCTTTCTTGCGCCCCTCACGGTGTTTTGTTGTTGCCATATATCCGTTCTCTCTCTATCTCTTTCTCTCTTTCTTTCTTACTCTCTTGCCCTTTCTATCTCTATATCTTGCGGGTTATAATACATATATAGATATATAGGCTCTCACAACAACACTATAGTATCATGTTTAATTTGCACACTTTTCGCACATATATTGATACCTATACAAGTATAGATAGATTCGCGAAAAGGTCGGAAGGGAGGGAGAGCGGCCAAAAGAGCGCAGAGCTCGCAGAGCAGCAGCTCTCACAAAACTGTCCTCTCCTCTCTTTTTCCTCTTTCAAGTTTCAACTTTCAAGCACTCTCTCTCTCTCTCTCTCTCTCTCTCTCTCTCTCTCTTCTCTATTTTCTTTTTTCCTCTTTTCTCTCTCTTTCTCTTTCACGACGTCTATATATTCTTACGCACTCGGCGTCGGCACTCGGCACTGTGCGTAAAATTGCGCGCAGCGCAAGTGCGAGCGGTAAATGAAGTTTTTCTTGCAAATAATTTGCGTATTATTTCATGCTAATAAAAAGAGAGAGAGAGAGAGAGAGAGAAATACCTATATCGATGTAACAATAACAACAGACCTTGATAACAAGTCGAGGACCGTGTCGGCTAATAATAATAATGTAATAAGGAAGAAAATAAGAGAGAATGAGACGCCCGCTATAATAATCGACACCTCGACACTGAAAAGATCCGGAGGACGGACGGACGGTCGTCGTCGTCGTCGGTCGTCGCGGATGATGCTGCGCGGCGGTAGCAAGTTCTCTTGTAAGTATAAGTATAGGTATGTGTTGTTGTTGCCCGCCACTCCAACTCCACTCTCTCTCTCTCTCTCTCTCTCTCTTTTTCCCTTCCCTCTTTCCAATTCTCCTCCTACTTCTTTACTACTTCCCCTATTTTCTTTCTTCGTCATTCATCTCGTTCTATCGCTTAATCTATACCTATCGCTTTATCTCTCTCTTACTCTTGGAGTCTTCTTGGTTTTGCGCGCTTTGGTGTGCGAGTTGGAAAATGTGTGCTGCATGCAAACACCCACGCAGAGTCTGTATATATATAGGTATATAACTGCGCGTGCCGTATATAAACATTGCCGGGGAGATATTCGCGCTTGACGGTATTTATGACTGTGTGCTGTGACCATCAATATAACTTCATTGCGAATGAAGTTTTGCGGGTTTTAGTTTGAGCTTAGCTTAAGTGAAGTTTTTATTATTTTAAAGCTCTAAGGTGTTTGTAAAATTTTTATATAGTTTTTTTCTTGTGTATTGTAATTTGAAATAAATATTCTGATCATATGATTGCAATTTTTTTTCTTCAATTTATTTATAGATATTGGTTGTTCTTTTATGCAGCTGTAAGTAGGTGTATAGAACTTAAATTAATATTTTGGTAAAAATCTTTAAATGTCTCATTCAGTAATTAATTTTTTAAATTATTTTTAAATAAAGAAAAATTCTTTTTTTTAAATTTATTAATTGTTAAATTAATAAGTAGATAATTTAACGATTTATTCGTTCAATTGATTTTTCTTTAAACGTTCGCGCTTTTTTTTTAACAATTAGTAAACGATTTCATTATCCGTTCGCTGACCTAAGAATTCGACTTGTCACAAAAATATATAGGTATATGCGATTGATCCTTGAAAGTTCTCTATACCATTACGCACATATCCATCTCAAACATCTTCAAGGATACTTGAAAAGTGGAGAAAAGGAAAGAGCTATAGAATTAATGGAATAGGGTAAAACGAAGGAGAAAGAAAAAAAAAGAAAGTAAAGTATACAGCACTGCAGTACAAGGAAGAAAGAAATAACCACAGGAAAAAAGGGAAAAGGGAGAAGAAGGACAAGAAGAAAGAATAAAGACTAAAGTAAAAGAGAAAGGAGCGATAGCTGTATATCTATATCGAAAAAATAAAGCGCGCACATTACATATGTACCTATATTAATTCGTAAAAGAGAAAAAAAGAAAGAAAACACGTCGTTGTACCCTGCCAGGAGGTCGCTGATCTCTGAAGTTTGCAGCACTTGACAACAGTAGTTTTTGCAGCAAAAAAAAAAAGCACGCCTGTCAATTGTCAAGAAAGAAAAGAGAAAGAAAAGAATATGAAAAGCTTTAACTGAATATAAACATGAGCTTTTCTCAAGCGTCAACTCATGTGCCTTCAAAAAAAAAAAAAATTTCTTTCTCTTTCTCTCTTCTGTCAGAACGTATAGTTTTTTTTTTTCTTTTACCATCCCTTTCCATATAAGTTACTCTCTCATCCTCTCCTTTTCTCTTTTATATATAGAAAACACGCGCGCGGAAATCATCTTCGTCATCCCTCGTTCTAGAATTATATGGTATGAGGAAAAGGAAAGGAAGAAAAAGTGGATGGATTTCTTTCAAAGTATAAGGGATGACGGCTTGCTTGCGTTATCGTATATAGATTCCGAAGGGTGTGTGGGAGGAGGAGGAGGAGGAGAAAAAAAGGGGGAGTATAGTGTAAGGGAACGTGAGTAATAACTTCGTTCGGAATGAGAATGTGTAACCGAGGGCTGCTGCTGCTTGCTGAAGAGAGCTTTTTGGTTGGCGCTTTTTTCTTTCTTTTGTAAGAAATACTTATACCTACCCTATATAAGAATTTTTCTCTGTTTCTTTTGTTGACCTATTCTTATGGAATTCTATGTGAGTGTATAGGTGTGTTTGAAAATTGCGGAATTATCTTGGTGGTTTGTCGGTGATAAGTAACGATTAAGTTTTTATATTTTATCGAATACTATGTTTGGAATTATAGGTAATTATTTTTATTATTTGATTTTCTTTTTATAAATGTTTCTTTTTGGAAAGGACTATGTAATATAGTTATTTGACTGAGATTTACAAAGGAATTGAAGAAAATGGATCATCTGAGTTACCCAGAGATCCTCTTTTTTTCTATGGTAAAAGGAAAAAGAAAACAAAAAAAAAAGTTTATCAGATTTCTTCCTAAACACGAGTATCAAAATCCACTCCTATAATACCACGATGCTGCTTAGATCAGATTCATAAAAGAGAATACGAGCCTCCGATGATGTGTGCGATAAATGACTCATACACACATACACGTCTACAGGAATTCTGGATTGGTAACTTCGTTCAAAAAATCGATATCAGCACGTGTAATGGTACTCCTTTGTAATGTGCTAAAATAAAATTAGAAAAGATTTTTACGATTAATATTGTAATTTTATTATTAAAAATAGAAGAAAATGAAAATTAATGGAATTTAATTTGTAACTTTATATTTTTTGATCCTTTTACTCTATAAATGCTTTTAAAAATTTTTAATTTAAGATTGTATCTAATTTTTACGTAACTTTATATGTCTGTAAAGTTGTCACCTAGCTCACAGTAAATTTAGTTTTCTCTTATCACTTGATTAAAAATATTCAAGGAAATATAGTGAATAATACAAGAGACTCATGAAATGACTGACAGTTTTCACGGAAAATTACGTTGATTATAAGTTTCACGTTAATGAACGGTAGAAATAGAGAGAAAGATTCACAAATTAAAGATATTAAAAGCGTAAAGTTACTTTTCTCTCTTAAGTTAATTAAATATTTCTAATTTGTTCTATAACTATTAATAACACTATTTTAAAACTAAATATATAAAACTGCAATTACATTTACAAGTTAATTAAAAAATCTATTAAATTGAAAAAAAAAATAGTAATTTAAATTTATTTCTAATAACGAAATAATTCTGTAATTACATGTAACTTTCGTAATTATTAACTCGAGATGAAAAACAGCTTGTTAACTCTTTTATAATTACGTTAGTACGTAATTTTTCTGATTAATATAGAAGTTATTTTTCAAGAAGCTTTATAAGCACGTATATAAGAAAAGCTCAAAATTAAAATATTTATATATAAATTTCTTATCTTAGTCTCAAACAATGTAAACAATGACATTTTTATAAGAGTAATTAACTTGTCACCATAATAATGTAAGAATTTCCATTCTCTTATCCAACTGCATCTTAATAAAAATAAAAATGATTGCCAAATTTTTAATAAACAATTAAAACAAAAAACATTTTTTGTTCGAAATTTCAAAAATTTACTAAAACTCTCAGTCGATAACACAACTCTCTTATTATCATCCCGCTCAGACTTACAGTCGATAAAGTCGTTAGAATCTTCTTAGAATTCGCGCGCGCGCTCTTGGAAAAGCTCAAGTCACACGCAGCAGCGTGTTGAACATTATCACCCTGATAAAATTGTGTTGTCTCGTCAACTTAGTCATCATCCTCAAGAAATTGTATACGTACTAGCTTGCTTCAATAATCAGGATAAGAAAACAGAGATAAAGTTCCCTTGATCGATGAGAAAAGTGCTTACTAGCTCCAAAATAATCCAGTGGGTAGAGAGTATACAATAACGTGTAATGCGGACAAGAGAGACGGTTAGAAGCTAGTGTGCGTGGATATATATAAGTATACATACACATTATAGCGTATAAATAAAAAAGATAGAAGAGAGAGACCGCGGCGCGCGCGCGTGTGCAAATATATATGTGGCGGGCATATTAGTAGCGCGGCGGCGAAGGAGTCGAAAGAAAGAGAGAGAGAGAGAGAGCGAAAGTATAAAAAACACAGAGAGAAACCAGTAAGCGCAAGCAAGCAAAAGAGAGAAAGAAAGAAGTAGCAGCAGCAGCAGCACTGACTGCACTGCACGCGCGGCGGTGGCTCTCGCTCGCTCCTCGCCGGCTGCCATCTTGGAGAGAGAGCTCGTTCGTTCCGAGGAGAAGCCGGCCGTCCGCGGCTAGCCTCTCAACCTGCACACCTTCTATACGGAACACGATTGCTTCTCTCTCCTCCACCTCATCATCTGCCTATATATACTTCCCCCAAAAATAAAAGAAGCTCACCGTTATTAACACTTTTATTCTAACCGGAGTAAATCATCGTCGTCTCGTTACTACTACTTTTATCTTCTCTCTCCGTCTATCTTTCTTTCTCTGCGGACGCCCCCCACGTCGAAGAGATAGGTAATACATTAGAAGAGAGAGAGAGCCTTGTGCGTGTGCGTGCGCGCGCCAGCAGAGCTGAGCAGGCAGCAGCAGCCACGCTGCTAGCAGCCGCAGCACAAAACCCGGCCTCTGCCGCCTCCACCATCATCACCACGATTAAGTGCGACGAGGATAACGACGACGACGACGGATAATAGCAGCAAGAGGAGCTGGCTGAAAAAATCAGCCAGCCAGCTGTAGCCGTCTTCGGAACAGCTACACCGAAGCTAAATACCGACGGCCAGCAAAATTCAAGCCCGGAATGCGCTAGGTAAGTCTATGTGTATATATATGTGTGTGTACCTATACGTGAGTAGGTGTAGGTGTGTATGCATGTAATCTGTCTGAAAAATGTGCCCCCGTGTCTGTTCTCTCTCTCTCTCTCTCTCTCTCTCTCTCTCTCTCTCTCTCTCTCTCTCTCTCTCTCTCTCTCTCTCTCCTTTCCGCTATGCGCTTAACTCTCTGCCGCCACTACCTACCACCTTGTGCTTTTTATACACCAAACTCTCAACCTTCTTTTTCTTCTTCCTTACTTCCTCCCTTCCCTCCCCCACCCTTTTTTCTTGGTCCACGTATGCATACTCGTCTGTCCGCACCCGAGGATGATGATAAATTCTCTCTTACGGGCGGGACAACGACGCTAACATTATATAGCCATTGCCACCATATATATGCTACAGCCGCATGTCTCTCTGTACTTTTATATGTTATGTCTCTTGGATGCAGTTTTAATGTCTTCATGATAAAGTAGTAGTAGTAGTAGTAGTAGTAATAGTAGTAGTAAGCCACACATTAAAAGATATAGACAGACTCTCCTCGAAGAAGGCGTAGGTGGCGCGTGGCCAAGTCGACCGGCGACGAGACGCGCTCTATAATACCTGATACCTCTCTTTCTATCTCACGGTATATAATACACACACACATGCGGCGATCCTATACATACACCACCACGACAACTTATTATATACCTATATAATTTCCTCTTCATTCATTCTCTCTTTCTCTTTATATTGCATTCTATATATCTCTCTCTCTCTTACACACACGCATTTAATACGCGCGCTCATCTTCCTCCACCTCCTCCTTCCTCCCCGCGTTCACCGCGACCAGAGAGCTCCTTTTCGTTATCCGTCGTCTCGTCCGCACCTCTATATCGCGCGACCTGTAGTACTGACGCATAACGCATACCTATTGCATACTCGTCTGTTCTCAACTGCATTTTTGTCAATACGTTTCGCTCAGGGTTACCTCGAGGACTCGGTACTTATATACACCTATCTATTCGATTAATACGCACCTGAGCCGGCTTCTCCAGATTACTTGATTTTGGAGCATATATATACATATACGTATGTATATGTAACTCCCGCGGCCCTGAGGCCCGGCGACGCGCACAGCAGATAATATACGCGGGGACAAGGCTAACGAAATTTGTTCTTCCTTACCGACACGTGTGTATGCTGGAAATCACGACGGTTTTCTCCAGCTATTCATGGTCGTCCGGATGTTGATAGTTAATGTTTATACACCTGTTGAAAATTAATTGGATTTGTGACTAGTCTGATTTAAAGATAATTTTTTGACTTACATCAATATCGTGTCCTCGAAGCTGCTCTTCATGGCCTCGAGGTAGGTTTGAGGTTAGAAACGCAGCCTCACGGGATCCGGTGGAGGCGGCGGTGGTGCACCTTTAACACACCTGGGTATATGGATCACTGGGTTATTGTGGACTTAAAATAGCAGTCAGAAGAGACGGGAATAATAGCAGTGGTGTGGCTTGTGTAGATGTATGTAAAATTTTAATCTAAGTTAACTATGGCTGTATTATATGAATGAATGTTGTGATGTAGCTGCTGCATGCTTAGCAGCTTGTAGATTACGTCTTGTAACAGAGCCTTGCTAATAGATTAGCAAGATACAAGTCTTATACGTCAAGAAGTAGTTTGTATTTTTTTATAGCACCAACGAACAACTTGGTATTGGCTTGAATTGGTATGGGTCTTAGAAATTCATTGCTTCTGCTTTGGGCTGGCTTAGGTACTTTGCAACCAGACTTTTCTCTACTGACTTGATCGTAAACAACTAGCAGCCAAATTTTAATCCGTTTAACAAGTATGATTCATCAAAACTTGTCATTAAGTATAACGTTTAAATATAGATTTATTTGTTTTGTAAGACCAATTGTGTGTATATCTATATATTCAATTATCAATTTTTAAAGTATAATCAATTAATTATAAATAGTATACTTTCAATGACCAAACATATGGTCAACAAATATTCAAACAATGTTAAGAGTTTTTAATCTCAAAAATATAAAAAAAAATTTCCTTTTATATTATTACTTTAAATATTTATTGTAAAAAATATATCTTTATCTTATTTTCCTACTGAGAAAAGAAAAAAAAAATTATTTTGTGATGTAACTTGTTTGCAAATTATTTGATTATACAAGCATGTTTTTTACTATCATAAAACTGCTTAGCTGAAGTCAGCCATTGAGTAACCTACTATACTTGAGCTCTTTGGGAATGTTAAGGTGTTGAATTATATTGCTGTGTATATGTAATGTTTCTCCTAAAATAAACTACATGTTGTGTTAACTTTTATTATATTTTTTGTAATTTCCAGTAATTAACACTTCTGAATTCATGTGAATTGAGAAATGTTTATTTTTAAAAATAAATCTTTACATTTTCAATTCAAACATTTTAAAGGTTTTTATTTGCTTGTTTTATTTTGAATATTTTATTATGAATCATAATTATTGTATTATTTAAGTATAATTTTTACAAATTTTGCATAAGAATTAATTTTTGTCAAATACTTTTAAATTAATTTTTTTTTAAATTATTTCATTTTTACTTTTTAACTTATCCTGCAAATGAAGTTATCATTTCTAATTCTAGGTTTTAAAATTTAAAATTAAAAAATTTTAAAAACTTCTGGCAAATTTATATTATCATACTACTAATCCATCAGCTGTTGAATTAACCTATTTCAATGCACTGCATGCTCGACTTAATGAATCACATCTATAGTGTGCTCATGCCAATACTAAAAAATTATTTTTTATTTCTTTGCCAGGTTTGCTGCTTCACTCATATGTTGGTAGTTGGGTGAGAGGGAGTAATCACTTGCTGCAAGGACGTACATTTTCAGTTGGAGACCAAGATAGTATATTTGATAGATTTTGTGCAACAAACAAGAACAGTGTCACTGACCAGTGTTTAAAAAGAATGGCGCTTCCAAGCAGAGCACGAGTGTATGCAGATGTAAATTCACACAAACCTAGAGAATACTGGGATTATGAGTCCTATGTAGTTAATTGGGGGTAAGAATTTAGTATTTATTTTTAAATATTTTTATAAAATTTTAAATTATTTATTTTTATTTAATGTAGTAATTGCATTACTGAATTATTTATATAAATAAACAATTTTATTTTTCTTTACAGTCAACAGGATGACTACCAATTAGTAAGAAAACTGGGCCGTGGCAAATACAGTGAAGTGTTTGAGGCTTACAATATCACAAACAACGAAAAATGCGTTGTTAAAATATTAAAGGTCTTTACAAATTTTAAACATTTTTTCAAAACAGTCTTGGTTAAAGAAAATTGATTACAATTTATCAAATTACAGCCAGTCAAAAAGAAGAAGATAAAGAGGGAAATTAAAATCTTAGAGAACCTTAGGGGAGGGACCAACATTATAACACTCCAAGCTGTTGTTAAAGATCCAGTTTCTAGGACACCAGCATTGATATTTGAACATGTTAACAACACAGATTTCAAGCAGTTATATCAGACTTTAACAGATTACGATATAAGATACTATCTTTATGAGTTGTTGAAGGTAAATATTGCATGCCAAATTTAACTCTTTTTTTTTTTTATCAATAGTTTGCTTAAAATGAGATCGACTTTTTTTTAGGCATTGGAGTATTGCCATAGTATGGGTATTATGCACAGAGATGTGAAGCCGCACAACGTCATGATTGATCATGAGAATCGAAAACTGCGGTTAATTGACTGGGGTCTGGCAGAATTTTATCACCCAGGTCAAGAGTATAACGTACGTGTCGCTTCGCGTTACTTCAAAGGACCTGAGCTCCTTGTAGATTATCAGGTAAATTCAAGGAACTATTAATTAACAAAATTGACAGCAGAATTTATTAACATGAAACTGAAATATTTGCAGATGTACGACTATTCGTTAGACATGTGGTCGCTAGGCTGTATGCTCGCCAGCATGATTTTCAGGAAAGAGCCTTTCTTCCATGGTCACGACAATTACGATCAACTGGTCAGGATCGCCAAAGTTTTAGGCACGGAAGAACTCTTTGAGTATCTCGATAAATATCACATCGAGCTGGACCCACGCTTTAATGACATTTTGGGCCGGCATTCGCGCAAACGCTGGGAACGCTTTGTGCACTCTGAAAATCAGCATCTCGTCACACCCGAAAGTCTCGACTTCTTAGATAAACTACTGCGTTACGATCACTACGAAAGACTTACAGCACGCGAAGCCATGGATCATCCGTATTTTTGTGAGTTTGTAATTTTATTGCTTAATTAGACTAGTTTATAATTGGCATAGTTTAATATCTAATACAATGATACAAATTATAAAATGTGAATATTGTCCATAATATTTTATTAAAATTATTTCATATTGTCTCTATCAATGTTATATAAATAGATAAAAATAAGCTTTATGATAGTAATGACTCTAAATTAATGGCTGTGGGTTGCATTTTCTTTTTACAGACCCTATTGTGAAGGAGCAAGGTCGAATGGGCATAGTATCGTCGTCGCCTACTCCCATGACAGGCTCTTTGCCTGTAGGTGAGTAGCGGCCCAGGTAATGTCATCATCTTAACTTGCTTCAACCTTAAAACAAAATAAAAATCACAAAAATGTTTAAATACAAATCAGACAAATTACATATTAACAAGCTTCAATAACTTACATTGCTTACACGACCATATGCATGTTTAAGTGCATATGCAAGAACACTTTTAATACATGTAAAATTGAAACTAGGTGAACCACCGCGCAGATGCCTTACTCTTTTCGATTTTCAAAACTTCTTTTTTACATTGTTTTAATTTTTTTATAAAATATAATTTAAAGAAAAGAAGTAAGAGCAATTATGTATAAAAAGTTTATATAAAGCAATCATTAGTCTATACGCCAGTACATACTAAATTTAAACAAAAACAAAATCGTTTGAGTATTTCTAATTTTTGAACAAATGTTAAAACAGTACGAAATAAACGTATTTACTTAATAAGAAATGTGGATAGCTTAAGTTGATGAAATTTATTTATTTTTTTTGTGAAGTCAACTCAAGGCAGTCATATTTTTTTAGGTAACTTAGTTGACATATGAGAAAAATATTAAAGAAACGCCTGGAAGAAATGTTGTAGCTGGTATTCATTGACTATTTATTCTGTAGAAATTTTAAAAAAAATTTTAACAAAATTAATTTACTCCTCCAAAACAATAGTCACTTGTTCTGCCACTGACCATTTTCTCATGTGATGTACAATTAATTATATTATTAAAAACATTGGTGTACGTCTATTATTTTTCATTGTTAGTATAAATATGCATTAGTTAGGGTATAACAATTTGTAATGTCCATCAATCGATGACAACAATCGTTACATGTACATATAACTTTTTTTTAAAAACTTTATTAAATTTTAATGTTTTGAAAGGTTTCTTTTTTTTATGTTTTAAGGAATTTCATTTATTTTTTAAGATTTATTGTTTAGTAGGTATAATACTTCTTGCAATGTAATTTCTTAATGTTAAAAATTTAGTAAAGTTTTTAAAGGAAAATAAAAATTCAAAGAAATTAAATAAGAGCTGTAACACAAATAAAATGATTATTTTTATTTCTGAAAATAACGATTAATAAAACTCAGTTTTTGATTGTACAAAGTGTGGTTTTATCAATCATTGTTGTAAAAATAATGTTTAATAATCAGACAAACCTATTTCTTAATATCCTATGTCACTCTTATTATCTGTTGTTAAACATCACAACATTTAATTAATGTACATTAAGTAAAAGTAAAAAAAAATTAATAAATAAATCACTTGTTTTTAGTTGAAAGATTTTATAAACGTAATTTTTACATTTAATTTCAACAGTAATGCTGAAAAAAAATTATTTGAATAATAAACAAATAAGTATTTCTTTGAAATCTTGAAAGGTAGGTACGTGTCAATTAAAAATTTTATTTTTATTATTTATGGTTATATTTATTAAAATAAAAATTACAATATTATATTCCCGCTGTGGTTATCTTTCAAGGTTTCCAAGGGATACATTTGATACATTGATATAGTAATTAAGTATATATCACTTAAGTTATAAGATAAATTTCAATTAAAATAGTTTTAACTGAAGTGTAATGCTTCATGTTTTTTATCTAAGCAGATTAAAAAAAATTTTTTTTTTAAATTTATTAAAATTGCGACTCGTGATTAAAATATTTAGTTTTATATTTTAAGTAATAAAAAATTAGTTAAGACAATTTAAAAGTTATGAAAAGTTCAAGAACTTAATTATTTTTTTTTGTTACAACATTGCAAGAAGTAATGAATATCAATTATACTCCATCAAAATAAACAGAAATGTAGATCATTTTATGCTCTAAATAGTTTTCAGAATCAAATTATCGATTGAGACATGCAGTTAGGCAAAATTGTTAAATTTTGCTATATTCAATAATGCAGTTAAGGTAGAAATGAACATGTATTAAAATTTTACAAAAGAGGCATTAAATGTTTTTAACAACTGAACGACCATTTTTTTTTTATATTTTTTTTTAATATAAATTTCTAATATCTACTTTTTCCCCCAATAAGGAATTATAATCTGTAATAAATGGATAAATCAATATCGTGAGTTAAGTTAGAAATATTATACACCAATCAATATGGCTTTGGAGTAAAAAAAAAGCTTATATCGCCATAAAAAAAAAATAAATTCATTAAAAAGCATTTCCTTCAAACTTCTTAAAAAGAAAAAAAAAGCTTAAAGCGATCATCGCTAGATATTATAAATAAGTAGTGGCAAAATTAAAAATTATCTCAAAAATAACAAACCAAAAAAAAATATCAAAACCCCGCAGCTGCTGATCATCTCGCGTTATATAAATGCATGCAAGTCCCATCATCTCTACCCCATGTAATTTTCATATAGCAAAATCCGACCAAAAAAAAAAAAAAATCGGAGTGCTATCAAAATTATGTCTCCCCTTTTCTCCTCCCCCCATACATAATGCTAACCAGCTCACAATATCAAGCACAGGTAATCGATTTATAGTCTAAACGACACGGGTGTGCTTCCCGAATGCTTTTGCTTTGTGCAGATGATCGGGGCGTAGCGGTCGTCGCCGGGTCAGCTCCAGCCTCAGCAGCAACCATAACAGCAGTAGCAGCAGCAGCATCAACAGCAGTATCGGATACGCCGCCAGATCAACAACAGCAACAACAACTGGACAGTACACCGACGGACGAGATCGAGAACCAGCAAGTAGTAGTAACGCCGGTACAGCATCTGTAACGACGGTGGTCCATGCCGCGTGACGCGGTGGTACCAATTCAAAAGGATGATAATATTGTAATAGCGCTACCGATCAAGGCCCCGCTGCTAAACTACTTTGTTATAACGTCAAGCCAGGATATGATATCGTGCTCCTGCGTAGATCTTAAAACATTTCCTTATTACCTCTTTTTACCCTTAATTATTTCTCTTTCTGTTCCAATCTAATTCCATATCTCATCTCCTCAAACCGATAATATAAATATATTGCCAGCCGGCGGGGCTGTGTATAATTAGCGCTCGGAGCTGCGCTTACCTTTTTTTCGACGACACATGTATACACACAAACACACAGCATTCACAGGACATATACATTTACATAAATGCATGAATATACACAGATATCAAACACATACGTTTATGCAAAAACCTTACGTTAATTTACTAGTAACTCGCCTTTTTAAGAGATGGAGACGTAGCTCGAGCTATTTACACGCGTTAAACAGTCATGCACTACTGTGTACTATTATCTCTTTTTTTTATCTTTATCTCTTTTATTCTTTTTTTTTTTTATTTTATTTTGTTTGTCAAGCGTGCACTAGCCGCAAATACGTCGCTGTTAATTAATTAAGAAAAATGGTATATATTATATATAGAGAGCTACGTCCCCTTCTCTTCTGTAACGCGAATGTCACACAAGGCGTTTTGTAAGCGCCTAGACGGAGAATATTGTATTGTACACATATTAATGAAAGGAAACTTTTTTGGAGCAAATGTGTTATGGTGATTATTAATAAAATGATGAAATAATAAATAAAAAGAAAAATTAAAAAATGAAAGAATAAATAAAATAAACGAAATGATAAAAAAAAACAGATGAGAGTGAGAGTGTGAGTGAATGGATAATTGCTGCATATTGCGAAATAAAATAAATGATAAAATAAATAATAAAAAATTGTATTTGAGAGAATTGAGAAGAATGTGTATACGAGAGATAGAATGAGTGATTTATTAAAAAGAATAATAAAAAAAAAAAAAAAAAAAACAAGAAAAAAAAAAAAAAAAAAAACAAGAAATCAGCATTAACGTACTAGATTCACACAAGTTTAAATAGAGTACATAATAAAATAGTTAAGCGATTAAAAAAAAAAGAGCCGAGCGAACGCGGAGTATATAAGCGAGAATAAGAATTTGAATCTAAGAATTATAAAAAAAAAAAGTAAAGAAGACGAATTTTCGTTTATACATCTGATGATGGCAAAAAAAAAAACAATACATGAAAAAAAGAAAAGATAAAAAAAAAATAATAATAAACTGTTTGTTATAGCCAAGAAATTTTTTTATTTGTGCTTTGTGAATAAAATACCTACACGATTGACAAATACAATTGAACATGCATATACGACATATATACGGAATGGATAAACGAAGTTGATCAAGAATCCCGATTACCAAAGCGATATACATTCTCTCCCAAGACGTTTTTTATACGTTATCTCTTCAAATGTCAACTGAAAAAAAAGAATATAATCGGATTGCTATATAAAGCCTGGAAAGTGAATATAATAGACAGAAGCGCAATTTTTATCCTAAAAAAAAACCAAGTGCGTCATTTATACGATTATTCATCAATTTGTATAGCAATATAACAATATAATTTGTTTCAAAAGCTAAAATCAATTAGCTTACGCATATATACCCTCATTAACTCGCGTATACAAATATCGCTCAAGACGCATAGTCGAGCAACTTTGTCGCTTGTCGTCAAAGCCATATTACGCAAGAGAAATGCAAGTATATAGAAACACTTGAAAGGGACAGGTTTTGCAGGCTGCAGCCGATATAAAAAAAACTTGATATTATAAATGAAGCCGTGTTGCGTAAGCGCTTCGATTACAGATTGGTGGTCTGAATATAACAGAAGAAAAACGTTATATAGGGAATGACTTATATATATCGTATTGGAATATTTTTGCAGACGTAAATGTTGCACCTGATATCGTTGAAAAAAAAAAAAGAAAATTCCTTGTGGAAATTTTTTGAGACTTGGCTATATGTTTTTGTGAACAGAGGGTCAAGGACTTGTTTTTTTGCCTAAAAATTTTGTATAATTTTGGGATATATTATTGTTGGGGGGGTATGATGTGAGTGAACATAATGGTATTTGAACATTTTGTCTATTATTGACAATGACTGGTTGGAAAGTTCTTATTACCTGTTATACGGTAATCTATGTTTCTATATATAGATTAAAAACAAAAGATGGATGAGTTGGAGAAAAGTACGGAGAAAAGATTAAGGAAAGAGAAATGGAAACAAAAAAAATTGTATATTTACTTATGATTACATGACGCGATGAACAAGACCATTCAAATGCCTCTTCTATATACATCAATCATTATTATTACCTCGACGTTTTAAATATGTTAATATTTTTTTAAATGAATTATTAAAGATTTAATATGCAACTCATATCGGATGAGGTTTTTTTATTTTATACTTTTTATTTTTTATGGTACTAATAGTACCGATGACTTAGCACTGTCTATAATGCATTCTTTTTTTCTTCCAGTGTAAACAAAATGTTAAGAAAATATTTTTAAAATACCAAAGAATGATTATTTTACATTTACATAACTATGCAAGTTTTTTTTATTATTTATTTGTTTCTTCATAAGGAGAACTTATTTTAAGTCTTTATGATTTTTTAAACAAATATTTGTGCAAAAGTTTTATATGCTTCATTTCAATAATTATACTTTCTTATATGAAAAATTTACATCATTAATTTATTAATTTTTGAATTCCTTGTAATATTCAATTTATTGACTGAATACAAAAAAAATAAAAAAATCGTGCATTAAATGCTTCAAAACAATAATTTTTTATATATTTTTAAAATAATATCCCAACAAAAATAAAATTAACTTACTAAGAAATCTGAAAAATTAAACCTACAAACGATCGCTTGGCAAAAATTATTTTAGCTTTTACTTCTTTTAACGTTCTTTCAATTTCCCTAGCGTAATTTTTGCCTTAACTCCAATGCATACCTATATATAATTCCATACATACATATATATAATTCCATAAAACTTTTGTAAAATGACATAATTAAAAAAAAATAAATATGGTAAATTTTGTCCATGTTAAAAAGAGTACAATCACCTTTGAAAAAAATCTGATAAATTTGCAAGTACTTCATTAAACGCATAATTAAATAAAAAAAATTTTAAAAATTCTAAATAATCTTTAAATAAAATTTCATAAAGATAGAATTTGTCCTTGTTGAAATTTCTATAGATGCATAAAATGGAAGTTGGATAAATAACAATTATGAAACATAAAATGCATAAAAAAGTTTAGAAAAATTATTGTTACATGAAGTTATGGTACTCTCTATACTTATCTATACGTTACATTGACATTTTTACTTTTATATTAACATATATTCTTCACATATCGCATTTAATAATAATTTTGACTGAAGCTGATTTACCTTTACTACGTATTTGCCATTTAGTCGTTAATTACTAACGACTAAATAATTGGTCAGTGCATAAATTTGGTTATTATCTTGATTTTTCCTCCTTTTAAAAAAAACAAAAACAAGAAAATTTATCATAAGCTCGATAAAAAATAAAATACTATTTTTAGGTGATTAAAACACGTGACAATAAAATAACAAAAGTGCGCGTTTACTTCAAACATACTACACTTGATACAATATACAAGTAAAATCATATTGCACATCTGTTAAAAAAAAACTAACAATATTTTCTTTTCAATTATTACCAAAGTTATTTTCTTCTTCTTAATAAATAATTTTTTCGACGAAATAACAAACATCTCACGTGCGATCAAACGTAACTTCGACAAAACATTTTGCAAAATAAATACATATGTATATTGTTAAAATAAAGAGTATTAAAAATATTAATTATAAAGTATAGAATATAACACTTAGGATAAAGTTATTTGATTTTATTTTAAATTTGATTAGTTTTTTCTAGTTTATCTCCAAAAATTCAAAAAGATTATTATTATTACCTGATTAGTTTTGTTGAATTAAATAAAAAATTATTAATTTTTTATTACTTAATATTATGCAAAACTGTAAAGTATTTATTTCTACATGATCTTTTTAGTTTATGTTGTATTAATTTCAAATCGGTTAGTCATAAAATTTTATTATCCCAATAAAATCCATATTATAATAAAAATAATTTAAAATCCAATTGTAGTATCAAGATTTAATTAATAAAAATACACGATCCAATGTAACTTTATTTTTTACTTGTAAAAGCTGCTATTAAAAGATGGTATAAAAAATAGAATTAATTTGTCAAACCATTGTTTTTTTAAAAAATAAAAAAAAATTGAAGTTAAAAAAAATCAGAAAAAATATCCTCTTGCAACAACGATCTAAAGATTTAGAGGCGCTAGCCGCGCTACACGCAGAAGTCCCTCATTATTTCAGATACTTATCGCCGGTGCCCCGCCAAAAATGCGTTTACAATAGTCATTAGCAAATGTTTTTTATATTATAAAGTTTGATTCTTTAAACAATGAAAATGAATCAGTCGGTTTTTATTCTTGATAATGGTGGCTATACCGCAAAAGCCGGACTGTCAACAGACTCTCCACTGTAAGTAAACAATCAAAAAGTGAGGTTATGTCATGCTGGTATTTTAAGCTAAACATACACGCTGAGAACTAAATGATTTTAATAATTGTTATTTGTTTATTTTCTTTTTTTTAATAGGGTAATTCCGAATTGTATCATGAAAGCAAAAAGTGAGAGGAGACGACCTTTTATTGGTAACCAAATCGAGGAATGCAGAGATGTTTCAGCCTTGTACTTTATGCTGCCTTTTCAAAAAGGCTATCTTATCAATTGGGATGTGCAGAAAACAGTTTGGGATTATATATTTTCAAAGGACTGTTGTCCTGTTAATTTTTCCAATTCTTCGATGATTGTGACAGAACCACCTTTCAATTTTCCATCGATCCAAGAAGCTATGGCAGAAATATTTTTTGAAGAGTACGAACTTGCTAGTCTATTGAAAATTAATCCGTCTACCTTATCTTGTTTTCATTATAGACATGAAAATCCTACTGCAAAGTGCTGCATAGTAGTGGATGTGGGTTATAGTTTTTGTCACATTATCCCTTATGTGAATGATATGAAAATTAAGGCAGGCATTAGAAGGATAGATGTGGGTGGTAAATTATTGACTAATCATTTAAAAGAAATTTTGTCTTATAGACAATTACATGTTATGGATGAGACCTATGTTGTCAATCAAGTGAAAGAAGATTCTTGTTTTGTATCTCAAGACTTTTACAAAGATATAGAAATTGCAAAAAATTTAAGGCTACAAGATAATAGTATTGTCAAAGACTATGTATTACCTGATTTTACAACGATAAAAAGAGGATATCTTATAGAACCTGGAACTGAATCTGATCAACAAATTTTAAGAATGAACAATGAAAGATTTACAATACCAGAAATTCTTTTCCATCCCTCTGATGTAGGAATTAAACAAATGGGTATACCAGAAGCTATTATGGACTGTTTAAAAGCTTGTGAAGAAGAAACTTGGCCACATTTATTAGCAAATATTGTTCTTACTGGTGGAAGCTGCAAATTCCCTGGATTTCAAGAAAGAGTCTTAAAAGATGTCAGAAGCCTTGCTCCAGAAGAATATTCAGTCAATGTTTATTTGCCAGAAGAGTAAGTTTTTCATATTTTAAAAATTGTTTCTTTTAGCTAACTTATTGATTTCATAATTACTTTTTCAGTCCTATAACTTATGCTTGGGAAGGAGGGAAACTACTATCTCAAGATTCAATTTATTCAAATTTAGTAGTTAAAAGAGAAGAATATGAAGAGATGGGACATGCTGTGTGTTACGATAAGTTTGATATATAAAACAGTATTATTTATTTTAATAATTTTTAACAAAATTAGTTTTTTAAATGCTGTACTGATAGTTTTTTTCAAGTAAAAAATCTCTTAAGTTTATACTTTTGTATATAAATAATTTAAACGTGTAAATACATTAAAATATTTTTACAATTGAAAACAGCACTAATAATAGTATGCAAATTTTTAAAAAAGTTTTAAAAATAAAATATATCTCTTTTCATAAATACTATTATGCATTTTTCAAATTGGAATTACATGGATTTCATTTTTGCCATTAGTTCGTCTAAACTCTCGCCACTCGCATCAACAGCTTCTTCAGATTCAAGATCAGCTTCTTGATCTGGTAAATCATAAGCTTGCGATATTCCTGGTGCAACAGTTTTACTTTCAGTCTCTTCCTGTACCGTCTCGTCAACAAGACTTATTCCTACAATGTTTATTCATTTTTATTATTCTAAGTCAAAATTTTTCTTGAACTTTCAATAAGTAATATTTTAAAGAACATACCCCATTCATTATCTTCATGCAAAGGCTTTTCTTCCACACATTCCTCGCAATATTCGACTTTAGGCTTAGCTGCAAATTCTTTTTGTCGTTCTTTACAAAATCTATCGTCGCAATTGGGATTAGGCTTAAGACTCATAGCAGGAAAAAAATCTTGCATTGCATTATAACCCAAATAATGTGACGCTACGCCAAACTCAAGCAAATGCTTAAGAGTATTTTGCACCAAAAATCCGGCAACAATGCCCATAGTCGTAGGTAAAGAAGCAGCACATACACCATCGCGTTTCAATGTTTTCTCATCAATGTTTGCTGCAACTACTAAGGGAGGTGCACACTAAAAATTCAAAATTAAGTTTCTTATTTGAAATGATTTGGTTTGTCATTTTGTAGTGATGAAATTATTATACTTACTGCAAAGCATGCAGTTTCTCCTGGAATGATAAATTGTATGTGTCCGGAAACGGCATTTTCCGATACTCCACTTTCAAACCATTTCTGACTCAGCTCATTGCAAGCGGTATTAATTGCCATTCGAGCTTCGAAATTATCGACGCAGCTTAACACTAAATCAACTGGACCTTTCGTAATACTTGAAGTTCTAAAATACAACATAAGATTTTAAACTTTTTTTTTCCGAAATTCAAGTTTAAATATTTTTAAAAATTGTCAATTTTTTTATTTTATTATAGTTTAGCAAAGATTTAATTTGTTATATTCATTTATCCTTTTATTTAAATCAAAAAGAATCTCTATGAAAATAATTAATTGAATTTAATTAAAAAAATAAGGGTTCACATACTTAATTGTGTTCATAAATTCATCAAAGTGATCTACTGTTGTGATGTTGTAGTTGTGTGTTTCTATTTCAACATCTGGGTTAATAAACCTCAGTGTTCTTGCCGCAGCTTCGACCTTAGTTTGTCCCACTTGGTGGGGCTGGAAGAAGAGTCTGTTCATATTGGCCAATTCAACTTTATCGTAATCAAAGAGCACCAACTGGAAAAAAAGAAAAACAATGTTTGGTAAACTGTTCTATTAAAGCCTCAATTGAATGAATCACCATGTACTTTCAATAAGCAACATGGAAAATATTGTATACAAAAAGACAATAAAACAAATCTCATTTAAAATTAATTGATTCATACACCATTTTATTGTATATGGTCATAAAAAAAACATAATTATAAATAAACAATTGCAGAATAGACTTTATCTAAAAAATATTAAAACGTAGATACAAAGTAATAAAATATTAAAAGACAAGAGGAATTAAAAATAAATAATTACTTTTCCAATACCACATCTGGTAAGCATTTCAGCAGTTACACTTCCTACACCACCAACACCAACCACAGCCACAGTCATGTTGCGAATTCTTTCATAATTTTTAACAATGCCCATTCGTTGGAGAGCCAACAAACGACTGTAAAAATAAAAACAAAAAAAAATGTTTTTAGTTTAATTAATAACAATTAAAATGCAATAATCAATCTTAATTTCAATCATGTATCTGAAGTAATATAATAATTAACATAAATTAAAAAATAATAAAATTTATAAAAAATTTCAAATTGTTTATCACAATCTCTAACTACACCTGTTAGCTAACAATTAACCTACAAAAATCTGAATCCCATGACTTAAAAAATTAATCAACCATCAATTAAAATAAAAAATAATATTCACAAAAAACCAATATCAATAAACAACACCAAAAACTTATTCCATCTTTAAAAACCATAATCCTGCTCCAAAATTATTCACAACAATCAATCAGCTGACTAACCAAAACAAAACAATAAACACAACTTCCATTATCTCAAAAGCTAAAAACCCACACTTATAAAATCATCAATTAAAAACTGAAGAATTCATCTCATAAAAAAAAAAAAATATTCTTATCCTTTTAAAACATTTAAAAAATCGCCACCTGTAAGGATTCGTATCGACAACTTCACTTGACATCTGTTGTATCCTCTCACGTCCTTGTAATTCTGCCGTACCAAATTTAGCATCTTCAATTTGTTTTTCAAGCTCCTTTACCTTTCGTTGCAATTCCTCAATACTCGCCATTCTTAAACTTCTAAAATATCAAAATCCTATTAAAAAATGAGTCTCCACTGCCATATGTCACGTCAGTTTACAGCAACTTGCACATGGCTTACTCTCTCTTTCGCGTACCTATAACGTAAATTACATCCCAAACGTACTTTACTTTTCTTCCGCCAAGAAGAGCGCGTAAAAAGAAAACATTCATCGTGCAGTCATATATAATGATATAAGTATGAAAGAGTAAAAAAGAGGGGCTCGCTATCGCTATACATAATTTCTCATATATAAGAAGACTCGTCTCTTTTCCCCTTCTACTGTACGGTATATCATTAAACGAATTCCGAGACGGGCCCCCTCGACATTCACGCATACCTACTGACTGAGATATTATTAATGCGAGACGATGCCGATCAACGACGACGACTACGACACGCTACTTTATACTTATATCTTTTTCTCTTTGCGAACACGCGCGTTTTTTTTAAGAGACAAATAATATAAGAGAGGGACGATAATCTATTTTTGCACGCCTATATAAAAGCCCTGCAGTGTGGCCTCCACAAGATTATTTTTTTTTTTTTTTAATTTTAGATCTGTTACGAGTTATTTTTGGTACATACTCAAATTAGTTCCCACTTTGATTTATAGATGCATCTGTAGTTAGATGATTTTCGCGGCCGATTTTGTTTTTATTTGTATTTTAAATGACGTGGCTTTTGAAGAAAGTTATGAGTAATAAAGTCTGATGTAATTGATATCGGTACTATTTCCCGGATATAATATCTATATAAACATGTGAAGTCGTATGATGTAGACGAAGATATAAAATTTCGATTGATTTACACATATCAATATAAGATAGTTTAATGAAGTGTATGAATTAAGCGATAAGGAGAAATGGTTTGATACTTCAAGCTAAGTCGGTCGAACTAAACTTATAAGCTCGATGTTATAGGTAGCCGCACTTTTCTTTTTATTATATACTATTTCAAGGACTTCGCGAAAGTTCGATTGCATTTTTAAACGAATTAAAAAGGTCACAAGACTTAGGAATATTGTTTTTTTTTTTAAGTTAATTATAATATGAAAAAATTTATATCAAACATATAATTTATTTTTTTATTTTTTCAACGAACGACTAATATACATATAAGGAATAATTTAGGAATATAGCTGTTTTTTAAGATAATAAATATTTTAATTATAAACTGAGTATACATACGGGTTTGATATATAATATCGCATATACGCACATATACATATACATGGCGCTTTACAGACAGGGTCGATTGCGAAAATAAAAAAAAAAAACAGTCAAGTTTCGCAACGTTTCTCATTTGACACGTTGCGTTATACATACATACATACGGGTGCCCCAACTAATCTCTCAAGTTATTAAAAAAAAAAAATATGTATAAACTAAGCAGCAAAAAGTTTGCCAAGATTAAAATGTATATCGATTAAAATTTAAAATTTAAATGCGTATATTAAGAAAAATAAATAATTAAAAAAAAAAAAGAAAAACATCTTTTTTCGGGTAAAACTTGGCTTATACCCTACCAACATAATATATACGTATATGCTTATCAGTTATTATGTGCTTCCAGACCAATTAACTCCATTTTTTCCCCCTTCTTCAATCGTTCGATTCACTCAAACATATAATCGTACCATATATCGTGATTATATAGGTGCGTATATATACATACATGCGTTAATAACTTTCCTCGTTAAAAAAAAAAAAAGAAGAAATTTCGTCTTGACTTAGGTATATTGACTTCTTTCCTCGAATATTGTTTGTATTATTTTCATATGAAAATAAAAGCTCTAGAGCTTATAGCGTATAAATTTTAATTACATTTACCACCAAAGAGTTTTCAAGGACAATTTTATAACTTATTAAGTTCAAGTGCAATATATAGCTGTAATTGGTGATACATGTATGCATAATAATGTGTACAGTAAAATAAAATTTATATCTGTCGATAATTTTATATAGATCAAGAAATTTGAAACTCATATATACACAATAATAGGATACATGAAACGCGTATTTAAAATTGTCTCGATTGCATCGTTATGATTTATATAGTATACGAATCTTCATCCGATATTATATCTAAAGGAAATAAAAGAAATAAAAAAATAAAATAAAATTCGCCACTTTTAATTTACTGGTTGTCCGATTTCTCGAAATTTTATAACTTGTCTTCTAATCAGTTGGCTCGCATAACTTATATCCAACCTTACAAAATTTGTGTATATAAACGAGCTTTGATGATATTTTTTTCTTCTTAAATTTATATTAAATCAGCAAGAGTTTTATCTTCTGCTGCGTATGCATAATATAACATCGTACGATATATTTATTATAAGTAGTTGATCCTCCAGGAAAGCTTTAGCTTACACATTGCGGCTTTACACACATATTACTTCCTTTTTGTTACATCTTTACACACACACCACATCGTAAAAATTAATTCTTTTATGCAGCCACAAGAAACATTCATCATGGAATTTCATATGATCTGACGTGTAAAATATTATAATATATTCATGTGCATATCCCTTTCATTTCTAAAAAAAAAGAACATAAAAATTAAAAAAATAAAAATGAGATGATTTTAAGAGATATGTTTGACGGAGCATGAAAGATACCGATTATTCAAGAAGTATATATTCAAATATTGCATCTTTTTGGCTCTTGGCTTGAGTTTTGCAATTCTGTGACTTTTACAACGCCAATGAATAAAAAAAAATTGTTTTTTTGTATATTTTATAAAAAATAGCGAATTTTATATGCAACACAGTGTCTTACAATATAATTTTTCAATGCTAATTTGAATTCGTCGATATTGAATATTGATCCTTTAAGACATTTGGCAAACAATTTTTTATAACCACGTGGACTTTTCGCACTTGCATAAAAAAAAGTAAATAAATAAATAAAAATTAAAGTGCGCTAAAATATCTTTACACTATTCCATACCAAGAACTCAACACCCCCCACTTAAAGACTCTATCGTACGATATTTTTCTCCGAAAAAATCAGCAAGCAAGCAATACCTGTCATTCATAAAAAAAGCAAAAGTAAATAAAGGGAACGCATCTCACGCCACGTGTATATATAAAAATTGTAAGTCTGTAAAAAACCTGTTATTGAGAATTCCACGATCTACAATATCACACCACACCACACACTAAGAAAACCTCATCCCCCTTACCCTATATTTCTACGTAAAAAACCGCGACCACTCATAATCTTATACCAATCCACGTCAAAAGTAAAAAAAAAGAGAAAAAAAAACATTAAAATAAATAGAAAAGATAGCAAGAATCAACGTCATCACCATCCAAGCGCAGTAGTATTTGCACAATTCAAATCGAAAGATGAAACCCCATCACGCGATTCTCATTTCTCATATATCTATCTCTCGTCTCTCAAGCAAAACCACTGTCGCCGCCGACGTCTCAGCAAATATAAAACACACGTGCCATCAATATAATCCAAGAAGTATCCCAGGGTATACATATAACATACATACCTAATATATACTTATATATATGTATATATACACCCGCGCCCCGCCTCCAAAACCTCGAACGTAAAGCCAAAGCCAGACCGCGGTGTGTGATGTCTGCAGCAGTCTACGTCGTCGCGCCACACCTCCCCAACAGCGGGAAAATTCCGTAACGGTACAGGGGAAAGGAGATAGCCGATTGGCTAAAACCCTGTGACGTAGCATGAACATCCGATCGCGCGTTCTCTTCCCCTCTTTAACCTTATACCCCCTTACACCTCACCGTCCCGCACCTTTTTATAGCCCACACTCTTATTTCATCGTCGTCGTACTCGTCGTCGACGTTTTGTTTATGTGTGTGATGCATGCGAGCAGAGAGCTGCGCTTAATACTCGCGGTCGCGCGGGGCTCGTCGTTCGTTCAGTCGCGTTATTGTGGTGTTTCGAAGCAGTTGGTCGTATAGTTGTCGTACGCTTCTTTACTACTTAAGCGCTTACACACCTCTTTTGGATTTTAATACTTTGTGTTTGTGTACTAAATAAGTGCATTGCTATAACTAACGTTGTTAATAATAAACGCAGGTGTGTAAAGAAAGGACAGGTGTGTGTCTGTGCATTTATAAGTGCAGCAGCGCTGGTTATATACATGCTCGTGAAAGGGCGTGTGCCAATATAAGGTATTAAGGACACGTTAACGAGATGCACTCGCGGATACGCTGGTATAACGGACCACCAACTCCTCCTCGACGACTTCAAGCACCTCTTGGTCCTTGCACGTAAAGCTATTATCAAGAGAGAAAGATAAGACCAAGGATTATCTCTCTTACTGTCTTTAGCAAAGTTACAGTCATACTTTGTTTACAATATACTCTTCGTGGCCGACTTATCTCGGCGTCTGCTCCCGATAAGCGCGTGTATTATAATAGTCTGGAGAGCGTCTGCATTTCTACACGAGACATTGCACTCTCAAGCTAATATATATACATATATGTAGCTTGATTGCAACTAATACGTGGGAATATATTCGTATAGCTAGCAGACAGTCTGTTTACCCTACAATAAGAATAAATAAAAAGTGGTGGTAAAGGCGAAAGTATCGATCGATGACCCGTAGCCCAAGTGGCTGTCAATGACAACGGCCGAGAACAGCAAACTGGCCCTGTATAGGTAGAGGCCAAGTTATTTCAATTTAATACTTTGTACGGCATAGTCCTTATTTAAGTCAAGATGTTTGAAAAGTTGAGGATATTCAGGCTGTTGCTGTATAAGAATTATCTTGTGAGAAAGAGACATTGGAAGATTGGACTTTTTGTTGAGATATTACTGCCCTTTTTGCTTTTCTTGCTTATACAAGCATCTAGAGACTTTTCTGCTGCTGCGCCAGAAGAGTTTCAGAATAATACTTACTATGAAATCAAGACAAAAGCAGAATTGTATGTGGATTATGGGACGATCATTTACTTTGTACCAGAAAACAGGTTTACTAGGACACTTATGGAAAAGACGAGGAATTGTCTTAGGTTTCCAGATGATAGTAAGTAAATGATATGTTATTATTGATAGCTGTCAATGCTTCTTTGAGTAATAAGATAGCGATATGGCATTTGCTTTTATCTAAATTAAGTGTGAATGGCAGATTGATTGTAATTGTTATGACTTTATATCAGATGTTTGTGAATCATTATTATTTTTTTAAATGAGTTTTACTGACTTGTAATATTTTCTTTTTTTTTCTTTTGATAAAGTTTATGTAATTGCCTTAAAAATCAATTTAAATCTTACATTACTGTTTCTTTTTAATTTGTAATTCTTAAATTATTTTATGTTATTTATTTTGAAAAATAAGTAATAATTTTATAAAATAAATAATTTTTTTTAGAATTGATTGGCTTTAATACAGAGGAAGAGATGCTCAAGAGATATGCACGATATCAGACAAAAAATTTTACTACTGATGATATTATGGCAGTGATATTTGATGAAAATCATGTCAATATATCTACAAAACATTTAGGATACACAATAAGAACTCCTTATATGATTCCAAATGTTCTCTATAAAGTAGAAGATGAAAACTCTCAAATCACTGTGGATCAAGCTCTTATGGAAGTAATTCCATTTGTGCAGTTGCAATTATGTTTGGATGAATCTTTCATAAAAATGAAGTCAAATTCACTTTTAAAAACAAAGGTGGGTTGTTAATTTTGTTATTATTAAAAAATATCTATCTTCTTTCAAAACAATCTTATTAGTTCAAAATATAACATAAACTAGTATTCATTGCATGCTCTGAACATAAATATTTATAATAACAATGTAATTGGTATTCAATAAGACATTAATTAGAGACCTTGAATTTTCATTGATTGCATCTTGTATATTTTATGAGATGGTAATGCTACTTATAACCATTAATTAAAATAGTGCAAATATAACTTACCTTTGTTGCAGCTATCAAACAATTCTTATTAAACATTTTATTTCTTCAATTATTTGCATGGTCGATTAATCTATCTTTTCTTTTTTATTTTATAGAAATATGATAATATTTTCCAGATATCCATACAACAAATGCCATATCCTCCTCACGTCAAATTAGACGAAAATGACTTGATTACGAGGATATTGTTTTGTGGATTTGCTGTGATTGCTTTTTTAATACCACTATGTGTAGAAGCAACATTTGCAGCAGATGAAAAATTCATTGGAATAAACGTAAGTGCAACAAACAAATCGGCACTTGAAATTTTATAAATTTTTTTATTTTTTAATAATACTAAAATTGTTCTAACACTTTATTTGTATGATTTTAGGTCTTAATGGCAATGAATGGTGTACCAACTTATTTGAATTTGCTTAGCTGGCTCATTAGCGGTCTAATTTTTAGCGTATCTTATGTGACCGCATTAATTGTTTTATTCAACTTTGCCTTTACTGACAATGTGCATCCTTACCTGTATTATGGAAACAGTTTTATTTTCTGGCTCGTACTTATTCTACACGTCGGACATTTAATCGCGTTTGGAATGCATATATCAGCCTACTTTTCGAAATGTAAGCAAATTTTTCATATTTGCATAATTACACGAATTTCATCATGTTCATTGAAAACAAAAAAGAAATCGATTATCATGTAGTAGGCGCGTAGTAAGTTACTGACGTAGACTTTAATTGGCGTATCGCGCCAGACGAGTTAACTTCTTTTTTTTTCTTGTAAATAGTACAATCAAGATGAAAAAAATCTGATTATTTAGTAGAAAAAATTGTATAAGACGTTATCTTGAAGCTTTACGTAACTTGATTTTTTAGTAAATAAATATTTTATTTTTTTTCTTTACAAAATAATAATAGCTTATCATTTTAAAAATTTTTTCATTCAAGGAATAAGAATTTATTATTTTAAAAATATATTCAAAAATTAAAAAAATCATTTACTAACATATTTTTTATTACAGCTTTATTTATGGTATGTGGCATATTGGCTCTTTATGGTGGTTCAAGTATGATACAGAAATACAGTATTAAAGGAGCTTTTTATGCGTTAGTACCTTATCTAGGAATATTTTTTCCTAATATACTAGTATTTAGAGCATTCCAGGAAGTAAATAATTATGAAAGCATGTGTAAGTTTTAAATGTTTTAAAAAACAAATAATTTTTACAATAATTTGACATGAATAACATTTTTATTACATTGCAGTAAGAGGAATTCATTGGAGTAACTTATTTTCGGTTGGAGATCCAGTGTATAAGACCGCGGGGAGTATTGGAATGATTATGATCTTCTCTATCATTGGAACAATTTTTCATTTTATGATGACTGTTTACATACATGCCGTACGTCCCGGAAAATACGGAGTTAAAAAGCATCCATTGTACTTCTTAAATGTAATTTTTCAATAGACATTCGTATTTTTAAATATCCTTTAATTTAAAATAATTTATTTACTTAATTTGTGTTTTTGTTTTTAGTTTGGTAATGGAAAGAATAAAATTAATGGGGATGAAGAAATGGAAGATTATGAATTTGAAGATGTAGATGGAAAACCATTTGAATCTGTTCCTAGAAATGCTTTTACTCCAGGCATTCAAATAAGAAATCTAAAAAAGGAATATCATACTCATTTGTTTAGCAAATCGGTAAGTAATTATTTTCTTATTTATTATTTATTAAAACGTTTAAAAAAATAAAAGTTTATTTTTACTTTTTAGAAAGTTAAAGCTTTAAGAGGTATTTCAGTGGATTTTTACAAAGGACAGATTACAGCTTTGCTTGGTCATAATGGTGCTGGAAAAACAACAATGATGTCTATTTTGACAGGTATGTATTTCAATTTAAAACTATTAAAAAATAATGTAATAAAACATTAAAAATTCAATCTTAAAATATTTTTCATTAGGTATGATAAGTCCATCAAGTGGAACAGTTCTTATAAATGGAAAAAATGTAAAAGAAGACTCGAATGCAATAATGAACGACGTGGGATTATGTCCTCAGGAAGACATGCTTTTTCCATATCTTTCTGTTGCGGAACAAATTGAATTTTTTGGCATGGTAAGAATTTTATTTATTTCATTTTATTTATCTTCTAAATTATAAAATTTTTTATATAAATAAATTTATGTTTTAGTTGAAAGGTAAACATAAAAAACAATCTACCATCAAAAGAGATGTTAATGCTCTGCTCCACAAGTTGAAATTGTTTGATAAACGTTACGCACTACCCAACCAATTATCCGGCGGTCAAAAGAGACGAGTCTGTCTTGGAATGGCTGTAATTGGTGACTCAAGTGTATGTTTCATTGAGAATTAAGATTCTTTTAATTTATAATTATTTTAAATATAATTTAATTTAAAATTTTTAGACTCTTATTTTGGATGAACCAACATCTGGCATGGATCCAGAGTCTAGACGAGATACGTGGGATATCATACTGGTAAATAATTGTCTAGTCTAGGTTTAAACAATACATTTGGCAAAAATAAAAATACTTTAACTCTGATTTATTTTTTCTTAAACAGAGAATGAGAGGTCAAAAGACTATCATAATAAGTACTCACGACATGGAAGAGGCCGACATCTTAGGTGATAGAGTAGCAATTGTACATATGGGCAGACTAAGAAGTTACGGCACTTCTATGTTTCTAAAAAAATTGTTGGGTCAAGGAAACATAGAAGTAACACTATCTACCGAATCGTGGTGTGATCCAAATAAAATCAGAAATGAATTTGGCTCAAGAGGACAAGTGCTGAATACAGATGGAGGAAAAATAGTCCTGAGTATTCCATACACTCCTGAGCTACCTGATTCTCTAGATAAAATTGAAGCCAAAAAGAAAGACTTTGGAGTTACAGGCATGAGCGTTTCTTTAATTACGCTCGAACAAGTATTCTTAAAGTATGTATGAATTTTTACATTTATTTCAGAGCATATTTAAATAGTATTTTTAATTAATTACGTTTTTATAAAATTTTAATCTCTAGGGTTACTCGTGATAAGGGAGACGTGACTGATTCTTGTCATCCTTACACAGAAGGTTCATTAAAATTAAAAGGCCACGCTTATTTTGTACAGACTGCATTAGCTTTACTCAAAAAGAAGTTCGCATATACTTGTAAAAATATACTTACTATTAGTCTCATTGTAAGTATAATAAATATTTACGTTTACATTATTTATTTATATATTTAACACGCGCAATCTATTTGTTTCTTTTAAAAGGTTTTACTGCCAATTATTTGTATCATGTTGATGACAATGGATTACAATATTTCTAACGACGTTACGAATCTGATACAAATGAAACTTGACATGTACAACGAACCAGAAACTTATTTTATGAGCGATGATAAGTCAATTGGACAAAAGTACAAACAAATCACTGAAGAATTTAATGGAAAAGCAACGGAAGTTTCCAACTACGCATCTCTTACCGAAGGTATTTATTATATATAAAATTAATTTAATATTAAAGCTAAGATATAATTATATTTATAAGATAATTAATAGTACCTAAATTATAATACTTAATTCAAATTTATTATTAAAAAAATCGAGAACAAAAATTTTTTCACACGTTTTTTATTACTCTTATTTTATGAAGTACGCTCAAGTAAAACTTTTTTTTATTATTACTTCTTATATCATGTTACATCTCGATTTGCTTCTCACCTTGCTACATTTCAAACCACAAGATCGTATCTTGATTTTTATTTTACAACTTCGTAAAGATTTTTTTTTTAAATTTACTCAACAAAAATATATAAATAAAAATGATTTTTTCTAAACGGTAATTTCATTCATCTTTTTCTCATAATAAAAAAGTCAAACTAATGAATTTAAATTTTTTAGCAATGTTGGATCTTGGCCGTCGAGACATAGCGACATACCGCAACCACTTAATAGCCGCAGCAGAGTTCAACAGTACAGGCAACGACAGCATAGCCGCAAATGCTTTCTATTCAGGCTACGCAATGTTCAGCATCCCAATTTCGATAAATCTGTTATCCAACGCCATGATTAAAAGTTTGGCTGGTGATGAATATTCGATCAGTATATCCGGACAGAAATTACCTCATTCGCTCAAGGACACTGTCATGCTCAACAATGACGTTGACGTTTTTGCGACCGTCTTGCTTTTCGTCTTTTTCTTTTTCCCTGCAATTGCCCTATTTGTCATTCATCCACTGCGCGAGGCTCTTACCAACGTTAAGCATCTCCAGCGGATGGCCGGTGTCTCCTGCTTTACTTACTGGGGCACTATGTTCCTCTTTGACTTGGCGGTATTTCTTGTCACCATTCTTTTCATCGTAATTGGCTTCATCTTAATGGACCGGGCAATTGACCTTAAGATGTATGAATCTCACGAGATCGGTAAGTTTTTTACTTTTAAATTTTGTCAAAAACTTTTTCTCATGGCAGCTAGTTTTAAATAAAATGTTTCTTTACAGGTATCACTGCGTTAATATTGATATTATTCTCAATCAATGCTCTGCCAATGATCTACATATTTAGCTTCTTGAAAAAATCGACTAGTACCGTTATAACTATGCTTAGTCTTCTACCGTTCGGTCTTGGTAAGTTTCCAAATAATTAACACCAATAGATGAATTTTAAAATGTCTTTTTGCAATAATGATCTATTGCATTTAGTTTCCTTGGAGCTCATAATGCACGTGATAGCCATGACACTGAAGCATCATAAGATTGTAAAAATACTGAGAACAATCCAGAAAGGCCTATTTCTCTTTATACCGTACCTAAGTTTCTTCCATGGTGAAGTGTCTTTCTTTAACACCGCAACACAAAACGCCCGGTGCCGAAGGCTGCCCAACCTCTTACACGATGTTGCCTGTCTTACGAAGGATCTTTGTTGCGGTAAATACATTTCAAATAAAATATTCTTTCAACAGTTTATTTATGACCTAGATTAAAATTTTTTTATTAATCAACAGGTCTGAACTGCGCGAACGGCAAATGCGAAAAAAGCTTAAGCTACTTCAACAAGTTCGAGGAGGACATGTCACTGGAGGAGAGTTTGCTGTACCTCTGCATCACACCAATCATCTACTTCGGCATCCTTGCTGTCCTCGAGTACAAGCTCGTCTCGCTGCTGTTCGCCAAGATGCGGAAGGGCAAGTACCAGCTGGTCGAGGATCCATACGACGAGCAGGTGCGGAGAGAGAAGCAAAACGTTGCCTACGAGATAACGAAGAATCGCAACAACCACTGTGAGTACCTGCCTACCTCAAACAATAGGCGCTCGGATTCGGCTGCCCTTACGCGGCTGTTTAACGAGCTTACGCGTACGACTCGCGTACGATTCGCAGACGAAGCCGACGAGAAGGTGACCCTCAAGTCGGTAAAGAGCCTTAAACCAGCTGCCAATGGTGGTACAACGATGACCGAGGAAAACAACGTCCTGTCCAATGCCGATGCTGGTGGCTACATGTTCTTCGTCTACGAGCTCAGCAAGCACTACGGCAACCTCCTTGCCGTCGAGGAGATTAGCTTCGGGGTGAGGCAGCACGAGTGCTTTGGTCTGCTCGGCGTCAACGGGGCTGGCAAGAGTACAACCTTCAAAATGATCACTGGTGAACTCGTACCTGACAACGGTGTCATGTACCTTGGCAACAAAGACTACAACAAGAGTCCCAAATACGTAAGTAAATTGAATTGTGTCTTACTTTTTTTTTCTTTTAATTGATCTGACAATTATTTTTTTTATTTAATTAAATTTTGTAGATGCAATAATTGTTTTTTTTCCTTTAGTATCTTTCACAAATGGGATATTGTCCACAAAATGATGCTATAATAAGATGCTTAAATGCTGACGACCATTTGAGATTATTTGCTAGACTGCGAGGTGTCCCAGAATCTCAGGTTGAATCAGAAGTCAAAAAGTGGATTGACAGGCTGAGTTAGTATTTAAAAAAAAGTAATTTATTATTAATATCTTTGAACTTTTGAATAATAAATTTTGTAACTTTTAGATTTGCACATTTGTGCTTCTCAACCAAGCGGAACTTATAGCGGTGGTAATAAGAGGCGGTTAAACATAGCAATGTCGCTTATCGGCAATCCAAATCTTGTTTTACTCGACGAGCCAACTACGGGAGTCGATCCTGCTGCCAGGCGTTCACTATGGAATGTGATTCAATCCTGTCAGTCTAATGGACAAGCTATTATACTTACGTCACACAGGTTAATAAATTTTCTGTCTAATGCCTTGTGCATTACTCGCGCAAATTAAAATGATTATTACATAAAATATAATAAATTTTTAGTATGGAGGAATGCGAAGCTCTTTGCAATAGATTGGCTATAATGGTTGACGGCCAATTGGTATGCATCGGTCCATGCCAAGAGCTGAAATCTCGATTCGGAGCTGGCTACGACATTCAGATGAAACTGAATCCCGAAAAATCGTTGGAGGAGCTGGACTTTATCAAACGTGATATTGAGCAATCGTTAAGCTGCGAACTCGTAGACGAAAACTCGGTAAGATTGCTTTATAAATATTATTTCTTTTAAACAATCATTAAAATATTTTTAACGACTTTGGAACTAATGAACTCTTTTAAATTCCAGGGATTCCTTATGTATCACGTCACAACACCCGAGACCACATGGCGGAAAATGTACGACGTTATGAGTGAGTTGAGAAACAAATACGATTGCATCGATGATTTCTCCGTCCTTTCATCGTCGTTAGAACAGTTATTCTTGCTGTTCGCCCGTACGGCTAAGCGATCAAATCGCAAGGCCTTTAAATAGGCTGACTTTGACGGGATAATACAATTGTGCGAACGGCATAGTCCGTTGATAGCACAGAAGAACCAAAGGCTCGATAAGGCTGAGGCCTCTCTTTAAGTGTGATATTATATAGTGAAACCAAAAGCTACGCGAATTGAACAATCACAAAGTTGAATGACACTTCGCGTTCAAGTTACGGCGCGTTTGTCTAATTGAATCTCACGTCGGACAATGACGTGTTAAGGTTGAAGACGACACGTTGTGACTTTTAATTTCTGTTTAAGTGTTTAGCGATCGTTAAAATTTGCCGAGGGAAGAAGTATGGTAAAAATCATTCAAAATATCAGTATCAGCTCTTATATGGAGACACACTTTATCGAACGTCCTCTATACAGTATTCTACAAATTTTTATTTTTCTTTACACTAACAGCGGCACATTATACTTATTACTCGTGCATTCAATATTTCTGGATTAGTCAAAGTATTAAGGCTCGGTCTGAGTTTCAACTTTTGAATTTATTTTATTGTAAATCTTCCCTTTTTATGATCCCGTTTTGGAATCTTAATTTAAAGTGCCTGATATTAATCTCGTCGAAGATTTATATTTTAAATCGGTTATTTTTTATTATTCATTGAAATTCGTCCAATTTAATGTTTATTAAATTAATTAATTTTAAAATTCTTTTGTATAAAAATTATAGAGTAATTGATCTAATCAAAATATACTGCCTCAATTTACATTTTACATAATATTATTAATGCACTGATTTGTTGGCCGAAACTTGCGAAGAATATAAATCAGTATTCGTAAGGAAGCTATGTAAAGTCTGTGTTAGTGCTTTAAGATTAATGCAATTCGAGCTCAAGGATGATTTGAGTAAACCGTATAAGGCTGCAATATTGGAAATTATTATATCGTAAAATTTAAGTCTGTCAGTATGTGGCAGTAACTGCATAGAATTGCTGTGCGTTATTACGTTATTATAAAATTTCTCAACACTGAGATCTGATAATTTTCAAAGCGTTATAGCAAAAACTTTTTTTTTTAATAATATTGCGTAGTAGAAAATTTTTGTAATTTTTAACTTGGAAAAGATATTTCCTTTTTTTTTGTATATTTTTTTTGTATATTTATTTATTACTGTTTAGATAATTTTTTTGTAAGAATAAGTATTACAAAAAAAAAATTCTTTTAAATTTCTATTCAAAATAGAAAATTTTTTTCTCTTTTTAGATTTGTTGTTGTTATGCGTCATTATTTATAATTGGTTAAATCATACGTATAACGTGTGGTTATGAAATTCTACCAAACTAATTCGATGATCTGATGTCAAACATTAGTACGAATCTCGATATTTTTTCTTTTTCCAAAACGACCTATTAAACCAAAATTTAATTCCTTATAATATACGTATAACGTTAAACGAAATAACGTAAGCAAAGTATTATACGATATATACTTGTAATTTTTATAAATTTTAGCGTATTTTTGTAAGTTTGCGATTGTATAAAAATTCTGTATTCGCAGTATATAAAAAGTTGAGTGAATGAATGTGTAGCAAGTGTACATATATAATTATATATTCATAATAGTAGTTTCGTCATGCAATCTCACTTTTACGTTATAGTCCTTAAATTTTTTAATTGCCACGAAAAACCGTAACATACTCTTACTCGCATTAATTTTCAAATTTCGTACGTGCAAGTCGGATGCCTCTATGTGCGTATGTATATGTGTGTATGTGTATATCTGTGTGCATGAGTGTATTCTCGGTTAATGTGTATTTGGAGGGGCGTCCGTACTGATATTTTGTGTGTACGATTAACGCAACTCATGCCACTGTTCTTTTGTATACACACCAAGCAAGCCCTATTGCCGTAATTTACGTTGTGTATTTTTTTCTTTCTCATATCAATTACCCACGTTCACATCTTATTGCATATCCTTGCAACTTGTGTACTGAAAAGATGCTTATTTTAATAAAAATGTATTAAACCCAAAAAAATAATCTTATATTTTTTTATATTGTTTCCACAAACATAAATACAGAAAGTTAACAAAATAAAAACAACAAATTTATTGTCAAAATAATATTTATTTATTTATATATATAAATGTATATGTATAAATTCGTTATATAAAATCTATACTTACAAATTCTTATTTTTTTTTTTATTTTTAATAAAAATTTTTTTCTCTTATTTTTATCACACATCGTTTTCCAGCTAACCAAAACGTTATTATAATACAATATAATCAAAGTCAATTTCCTTTCAATATAAAATCGCTTTTTATTAAAGCACGACACGAATATCTCAACAATCACAATAACATATACCACTATAATACCTACATCATATATATTGTATATACCTATATGTATATATAGGTACGTCGCGTACATACCAAACATATCGCGTCATTATTTCCCCGAGATGTAAAATTGAAAGAAAAAAAAATGAAAAAAAAAAATACAATATATCGTTATAATACGCAGTAATTAAAAGTCGAGTTACCAGGAAAAGTCAGTGGCCTATATAATATGTTCAAGTAAATAAAAAAAAAAATAATAAAAAAAAATGATAGTTAATATAAGGGTAAAAAAAAAGTTCGGACATGTGTAATGGAGTATATATATTTACAATAATAGGTACATGGCCGGGCACGATTTTTTTATATGTATATATTATCATTATATTAGCGATACGCTATATATATATGTATATATGTATATCATCATTTTATGCAACAGCAGCTGTGTGGTAGCAGCTTTACAAACTGCGTCTATATAATATACGCATTTTATTTTTTTTATTAAAAACACCACATCAACGCGGCTCGAGCTTTTTTCTTTTCAAATAAAAAAAAAAAAAAAAAGCTGACGATAATTCAGAGCTTTTTTTTTTAATACTTGTAACCACCTTGAGAACTTTGATATCCACCACCACCTCCACCTCCTGAACCACCAAATCCACCAGATCCACTTCCTGGGAATCCACCTCCTCCTCCACCTCCACTTGGATAACCACTGCCTCCACCACCGCCTCCGAAACCACCAGATCCACTGCCTGGGAATCCCCCGCCTCCTCCTCCTCGACCACCGCCTCCTCCGTAACCACCTCCTCCGCCACCGCCACCTTTAACATTAAAAAGAAAATTTTTATTTTTCATAAAAAAAAATTAAAAATAAAATAATAAAAAAATAAAACTTACCCGAACCATCAGGTTTGTAACTACCATCCTGATTTTCACCACGTGCTTCAGCAGCTAACGCAAGCTCAACGCCACGTTGTATTTCCGGTGGTATAGGTGGTGGCGTTGGTATATGGGCACCTTGGGCATGAAAACCCGTTTCGTCTGCCGTATAACTAATTGTGTATACCTGACCGTCTGGACCAGTGTAACTGTATGAACCGCTTACTGCTTCTGATGCACCTGAAAGGTATAATTAAATGGATATATAACGTTTATTATTATGTTTAGAATTTTTGTTAAAAATAATTTTAGAGAAGAAACAAAAAAAGAACTGTTCGATTTTGAAATTACTATTATTGCATAATAATATCGATATTATGTATAGGTATTGTAGTATTTCTATAATTGATCATTTCTCTCTATCTCTCTTTTATCCTTACATATATCCTTTTACGTAAGTAATTTTCTCACCAAATAATCTTTTCCAACTTACTTACTTATGTAGATATATGGTAATTCTTTTTTAAAAATTATCTTCTATGATTATAATATTCGCACTTCACAAACTGTTGTTACATTAATTTTTCTCTTTTAAAAAAAAAAGATCGACAAGTGGTAATATATATTACATTATTCATTCAACCCAAACAGCAAAAGTTATTATTAATGTATGCATCACGCAAAATCGTCTTATAATAAATAAATACATACATACACAACGATGTGATAGAACGACTCCGAAATTATTAATGGAAATATCACATTTTCTCTCTCTTCCTCATAATAGCTACACTATATATAAGCTTGTAAGAGTTTGAAACGTGAGAAAGCAAACGCACATATGCTGAGGAGAGATAGCCCATCTTACAGACGTACTATATAGACACTAGACAGCACTATTACGTACGTGTAAGCAAAATTCTCTCGTGCCCCCTTCCCCCTCATTATGTTTCAAAAGATAAAAGGGAAAAAAGAGGGAGGAGAGTCTTGGAATAGATATATCATTGCCTAACTGTTGTGTATGTCTCGGTATAATGCATTTATGTACCTATAGGTACACTCATTGTTTTTTGATCGCGTTTATCTATACACTAAACTTGATTATTATCGTTCGTTCAATTTAATTTAATAATTGTATTTATGTGACATTTGCATATATATATATATATATATATATATATATATATATATATATAT
>JAPYZE010000175.1:0-10598 GCA_030522805.1 Leptomastidea abnormis | reverse complement strand
ATATATATATATATATATATATATATATATATATATATATATATTTGATCAGCTGTTATTTTATATTGATTAAAAGTATTTATAATAAATAATTGACAATTTTGACTTTGATATATATCTACAAATATCTATAGGTCGATTGATTTAGCACTGACAATGAATATATATATAGCTATAGATATAACATTTGTATAGTTGGGATGTAAATATTAAGGGAATATAAAGAAAGATCGGTAATAGATCATATCGCGCGCGTATATAGTATACAGTACAGGTACCATTTGATGTAGTACATTATAGAGAGAGAAAGACAGTCTGATGTAATTGTTTGGTACATGTCGGTGTTAGTATGTAGCGGTAGTGGTGGTGTAGTAAGACTTATTACTGTATTATGTGTGTGATGTATGGATACACGTCATATTGTGGGATCGTAGTGCACCTTATTGCGATGAGAGAAAGAAAGAGATTTTATACTGTCTCGGCAAATGCGAATCATATACCTACACATGTATATACGTGACGTCGCGGTTGGTATAAGCATATTATTGCTTTATATTTTGTCTTCTTTGTATATAGGTACATGTGTGTATGTCGTTTGAAAGTAGATTACTTCCGTGTTTGGTCAGACAAACATCACATTTATACACAATGAAAAAAAAAAAACAACACTAATTTTTTTACGGTTTACGATTAATCCAAACGATATGTCACATTTTTGAAACATTCCACTTATGTAGCAACCGTGTTTTAAATCAATTTTTTTTTTATATAATATATTTTTTTTACATTTTGTCGCGTTTCAGTGAAACAAAGAAGAAGTGTGTATGTACGTATATATACCTACGCATAATCAATTTAAAACGATAAATTGAATTGAAAATTAGTCGGTGATGATGTTAATGAAAAAATAAATGAAAAAATAATTTGACCCACGGTTTGAAAGCACGTATTAAACTATTATAGGCTACAGAGATTGATACACCAGTGTGTATGTATACATACGTAAGCATTAAAGATACACTCAGGTAGTAGTAGTACTGAGTATACGGCAGAGAGTGCGAAAAAACAGATAATTGAACAATGAAAGTCATTATACGTATGTATGTATGTATGTATGTATGTCTCTCGGGATCTTTAATAATATGTAGTTGGATATACCATTTATAGTTATAAGCCTTACATGCTGTACGTATGTATACCTATAGATAGAAACGTGTCTCGTCTATATAATTCAGTAGTAAGAGGTAGACGTCGTCGTAGTCTGATGTAATCCGACCGCTTCTACTGATGCACTACTGGCGCGGGTGTAAGTATATTTAGATGGTATAGGTATAGAACAATGAACTCTATATTTCTTCTTTTTTTTCAACAACTATGCGATAATATTACACATCTGCACAGATATATCTGTTTTTAGATGTACCTACTTATGTATATGGAAGGTAAAGTACGATTATGGTTGCACTTGATTTTAACTTGGTGTCTCTTTTTTTTCTTTTATGTCGTCATAATGTATAAGTACGTATATTTATGGATTCTATAGACTTTGTTTCAACTCTATATTATGTATTTATGATGCTATTTATGTGGGATTTTATTTATAAAGATAGCGAGAGAGAAAGCTACATCTAATATTATACGTTTTATAAATAGCATTACCCGTTAATAATAAAAATTTTAATAATAACTTATAGTATTAAAATATTAAAATGTACAAAGTACTTATGCAAAGAAAAAAAAATAAATTTAAAAACCAACCTTGAGCTTGACCCTGTTCCTGAACCTGAATTCCATTGCCAGTCTCATAGCTGTATCTGTAATTTCCATCGCCGCCGTTCTGTGCATCGAACGAGACGATAGGTATTTGTGGTCCACCACCACCACCTCCACCTCCGCCAGCTCCACCAAAGCCACCGCCGCCTCCAGCTCCGCCAAAGCCACCACCACCTGATCCACCACCTCCGAAGCCTGGACCACCACCTCCTCCTGCGCCTCCAAAGCCTGGACCACCTCCTCCACCACCTCCGAAACCTGGACCACCACCTCCTCCTCCAAAGCCTGGACCACCTCCACCACCAGGTCGTCCACCAAAGCCGCCGCCACCTCCACCTCCTGGGGCGCCATAAGCTCCTCCTGGACTGCCACCGAAGCCACCTGCTCCGGGCCGAGAGCCAAAGCCGCCACCACCACCTATACGAACAACGATATAATATCGAAGACACGATGGAGTTTAGGATATAGGAGTAATTTGCAATGCTGTCAAGTGTTTTGATGTGATAATATAGATGAAAAAAAATTGATATTTTAAGGAAATAATTATCACCTCCAAAACTACCGCCACCGCCACCACCGCCAAAACCACCTTTACCAGGTGCTTGTAAACCGGTACCACCAGCTGATCCTGCACTACCTGGCGGTAAATATGTGTTGTCGAGCCGAGCTCCCAGACACGTCTGCGAAGCGACTAGCAGCACTGCTGCTGCCAGCTGCTGCTGTTGTTGAGTGAAACATTTTTTTTTTATTAATTTTGAAAATTGTTGGGTTGACTTTTTTTTTAATTTTTGTGGAAAATTATGATGACAGGGAAGGAGGAATATGTGGTGTATGTGTGTAAGGATTAATGTGGTAGATATTTAGCAATAAGAGTTGCGTATTGTTGCGATTGAGATTATATGAGCGTGGGATTAATTTTATTGTAATGGGAAAGTACAAATAGAGTGATGAAATTATAAAAAAAAATTTGTAAAAGTGATAAATGTGTGAGTAAATAAGGGGGAAGTTTTGTTTTGTTTTGTTTGTTTTTCTGGGAGTTAAGACTTATTTGATTTTTTTTTTTTTTTGGATGATGAATTAATCATAATGTTAATTTATCGTAGAAAAAATTAAATATTTCTTTTTTTAAATTTTACAAAAAAATAATATCTGGAAATTTATGAGTCACACGATTTAAAAGCTTGTAGATATTAATTATTTTATCACTTTTATATTTTCGTCAGCATCTATAATATAATACACAAGTTAAACACCTCGAAGCACTTGATTCTGTGAAGTTGATGATACTTATGACACTTATATTTATATATTAATTATCACTTCACTTACTCTGTCTATAATATTAATTAAAACTTGCAGATTTATTGTCAAGCTGATTAAAAAAAATAAATCGTTGATTAATAAAAATTTTATATTTTTATTTGTCTCAACAAATGAATCAAATAGCAAATAAGTAATAAAATTTTGCAAAATAGAAAATAATTATAAACATCATAAGGAAAAAAAAATGCTAAATTGTAATTGTACAAATATATTAATCGGTCAAAAAATATAATATATTTTTATACTGTAATTAAAAAATATACTGATATCATTATTAGATTAAGTTATGCAATATTTCATATTATACCGTCATTACTACAATTTAATAAAATCATTTAATATAAAATATTAAAAATTCTTACAGATCAATACAATAAAAAAATTAAAAAATCATCCCTTAATTTTTCAAATCGCGCACACAAAAACAAGAACAACATAATATCACCCCATTTTTAAATTCCCACAAAATTCAAAATTCACAATATCATTATCTTTACCAGCTTCATCTTAGCAGTAGCTTATTAATTTCCGTGATATCGATCTCTTTAAAAAAATCGTCCTGGCAGCAGCAATTCACACTCTTCAACTTTTTTTTATAAAAAAAAAATCCTATATCGCGATATATAAGAAGAAGAAGAGAGTATTCCGTATATATATATATAAACACGCGAGCGGCGCGATTCAGCGGCCCGCGCTATTGTCGCTCTCTGATGCAGCTGGTCCCAACTTTTATATAGGCCCGCCTCTGCAGCCTTAGCTCTCTCAAACTCAGATGTGTGCTCTCTTTCTCTCTTTTTCTCCCTTGGAAGAAACGCGCATCCTCTCACCGCAACAGCAGTGGAGCAGCAGCAGCAGCCACCACCTCCTCTTCTTCTTCTTCTTATTCACCTCAAATTCCCTATCCCTGTCTCTAAAGATGTATGTATGTGTGCATAAATGTATGGTTGTATGTATGTATGGTACGTGGGTATGATCTTATATATGTATGTTACCCTCTCTTTCGTGTGCAAGGTGCATCTCTATATACCTGTATATTGCAACTGCCTGATGCCCCGGCCTTTGTCCCGAACCGCGAGATATTTCTATTCCTTCCAAGGAGTTCGCTATGTGTGCTATGTAATATATGAGTGGATTGCTAACTATGACTGTACCATTACAACTACATGCGTATCGCTCTTTTTTTGGTTGGCTTTGAAAAAAATGTGTGTATCGGATATATGTTTGAGAAATGTGATTGGAATTGAACGATTTTATTTTTGATTTGACAAAGGTAAATTTTGGGTATGCATTGTCTATAAGATCATATGAATTTTGAGGTCAATCATTCACTTTTTTTGTTCTTATTAAATTTCACAATTTTAAAACTGGTAGTGTTTTTTTTTTTTAATTTTCACCATAAGCTTTTTAATTATGTTTTTTTATTTATTTATTTTCGTTACATTAATTATTTTAAAGTAAGTGTCAGTTTGAATTTTTATCATTAAAATATGTGTACGCTTCTTTTTTTTTCTTTTTTTCATTTTTTTTTATTACAGTCAATAAATCAAGCTCGTCCGAAAAAATTAAGAATATATTTTCACTGACAGCTTAAGTAAAGATTTCTGTCAATCTTTGATTTAACGAAGCAAAAGCTTTTTCATTCCTATATATATAATATAATATTAGTTATTTACTTTTTGTGTGTATAGGTATAGGTACACACATAGTTACATAAATTTATTACATAAACATTTTAACTATATAAAACTACTTATTATCAAATTTTTTTTATTTCTAAATTAAAAAAAACTTACATACATACGAGTACATTTAGTTTTGTAATTGAAAATAATTTTCCATAAGTGCCCTATCTTCATTTATCTCAATTAAAATTTTAAATATATATAAACGACCAACTCATCCACTAAACAAATATCTCATAAAACATAAAATATATTTTTAACCCAACTGTCATCGTCACAATCTCATACATTAACCCTATTAATACAAATCCACTTGTCAATCATCATAAATTTCGCAAGCAATTCGATCGTCATCGTTCTTCTGTCCAAAAACTTAAAACAGCACCCCCCTTTTCCCCCCCTTACCTTTTATTCAAAGAGTTTTTTCTCTTTTCTTTCTTTATTTTTCGGCATCTTGACTGCAACTACGATTCTGTCGCAACATATGCCTTTGTCTAATGTATACCAGACAGCAGCAGTAAGTAGTAGTAACAGCTACGGGAAACGAGTCGCGCGATGTTCGCATGGAACGAAAGAAAAAGAGAAAGAAAGAAAGAGTAGATCTTTTCTTATATATATGGGAACAAACTGAATTTCGGTATGCTTTTTCCTTTCCTTCCTTCGTCTCTTTTCTGTCTACTATATATGTGTGTTTTTTAACTTTTTTTCGTATTTCGACTGGTACCCTCCTGCGAAATAACCACCACACACGAGTCTTGGAAAATTTTGGTTTGACGTGAGATATATATTCTTATGTGAATGACGTATGATGGATGTTGTGTAGATGTACTACGGTATATTTTTTTTTTGAATCTATAGCTATGAAAAGAAAGATTTATACTTTATGATGATTATTATTATTTTGAACAGAAAAAGAGGATCTTGACGTTTTTTCCTTATATTCGTGATGTTTTGAATATCGTGGGAAATATGATGGTCTTGTATTTTTTTTTTTTTTTATTTTAGATAACTACTACATTGGTTCGTGTCTTAATTAATTTAAAAAAAAAAAATAAATTTAATTAATATATTGCAAAGTTTAATCTGTATTACATAAGTTATTATTACGTAGGGGAGAAGAGGAAGGGATGATGAAAGAGAAAAATATTGTATACCTATCGGTAATCGATATATATCTACTTATATCGGTTGATAAGATTGTAAAGAACTTAATCTTAATAAAAACCAAGTATCAATGTGTTTTTGATGAATTGATAAAGCAAAGCAGACAGATAAGTCAATAAATATTTCTTCTTTTTTAATCTATGGATCAGACAAATCTCATTTTTTAATAAATATAATGTCTAATCGTGTATTATTGAAAAATAAATCTTTTTATCATTGCCACTACAATACTTCAACGAAAAAAATAAAAATGAAGAAAAAAAAACGGAAATCGAGCTTTAGGAAACAGAAATCAATAAAATTACCTCAAATAATCATTATAGCAAAGTAGCAAATATAAACGTACACATTAAAACCGATAAGACCAAAAATAACTTTTCCTCTCTCTTTCCCTCCCCTCTTCTTTTTGATTAATCATTTTTTTAAAGCTCAAAGCTCCGAACACACATATATGCTACCAAATACCGTATTGAGCTTATTAAAAAAAAAACTCACATCAGCAGGCAGTTTATGCTAGAAATTGAAAAACATTCCAAATACAAAACCTTTTGCGCTTATACTCATATTTACAATATAAATATAAGATTGTGTATATATATTGCAAGCACAATCTTCTTAGTTTTTTAAACGCGCGAAGGTCGCGAATAGGCCTCGTCCTTCCGCCGCTTTATATGAAAGTGGTACTACATATATTTACAAAGCACAATGTATACCTATATACACGTTGTTACCATATCTCGCCCACACGATATATATAAGTATCGCTTTACTCCTCTCGTCCTGAATTTTTCTCTCTCTCTCTCTCTCTCTTTCGCGTAATTATCGTAAATATTGGATTTTGTGCGGTTGAGAGTAATCGTTATATACCTATCATATATATAGTAAATAAGGGGATGCTTCTTACACTTCTGCGTGAATGCATGTATATGTATATATAATATAATAGATGTGGGATGATGCTAAACGTAACAATTATTAAATTTATAACGTTACTGCTGCTGCTTAAGAAAGAGAAGGAGGAGGAGGAGGATGAGAAGATGAACGTTTATCCGAGAGATGAGAACGTTCAAAGTTATAAGAGGTATAAGTATCTGCTACGAGCACAAAAAAACTTGTGTGTATACATTTTGCGCAACACATAATACCTGGACGTAACATTAGGACTGTGCTTATGTATATATATTTAAGGTATTTTTCATATTATAAAGTAAGTTACTCTTTTTTTTTGAAAATTTATACCTACATGTGTGTGTGTATGATTTTTGATATGGGTAACACGGAATATTTGAAAGTTAGTGGTATACAGATTGGGTACCTATGTATATTTTGTGCTTTGGAGATTGAGTGAATGGATGGAAAAGAAGAAAATTTCTTAAATGTAATAATATATATAAAATACACTTAAATTAATGTGGAGTTGGGTATAGAGTTGATTATGATGTAATTAATCAATTAACCTACGAGGCTAATGCTGCGTCTTGTCAAAGTTTTTGGTATATAGCGTAACGACGATATGAGCCTGTCTTACTAAACTCGGCCTGTATCTACTTACTGTATGTACCTTTTCGGTGTTGCATATTATATTATGGTAGCATATTAGATATCACAAAATGTTTAGCTTTTATATCTTCTGCTTTCACAAATGATGTCTCAATTTATACTCATTAATTGAAGATTTTAGTTTTATGTATTAATTTAAATTTCATTTAGCAAGTATCATACAATGATTATAATTTAATAAAGAAAAATATTTTTACAATAAATGAAGGTAGAACGAAAAAATTAGTACTTCCTTCTAACAGATCGGAAGAATCAAGATTACTTTTTTCAGACTACAAAAAAAAAAAAGAACAGTTGGGTCGCAAAGCTGTCGAAAAAAGAAAAAAAAATGAACGAAAATTTCGCACGCATAATATAAAGGAGGTCACATTACGCGATTCCTTTTATAATCACATATCTAAAGCAATTAAAAAAAAAAAAAAAAACGAAAAAATAAAGAAAAATCGTAGCATAGGTGTGAAAAATTTTTTAAAAATAGGGGCAAATTATAAGCTTGTGTATGTATGTGCATGTGTAAATGTACTCTAAAATGCGTTGAGATATGTGTAAATGCCATAACACTTGCGCAAGAAATCAAGCAGACTAGACCAAGAAGAAGGAGGGTCGGGTTCATCCGTTAATGATTTTTTTTTTTTTAAATCTCTCTCTTACGCTCTTTGAGTCTATGTGCACTTATAATCTTTCCCGCGGCCGCGCGATATATACGTATATTTTATGTAAGGGGGATGACGTGAAAGTATACATGTTGGTATACACACATACACTATATAATATACTTGCGCAATTACTCTTTATAAGACGCCCAAGGGTAAGATTCACGCTGGGGTTGCCGAGAACGGATAATATGTGAGAAAAGAGTAAGGGTATGGGGGGAGCATATATTTCTCACTCGTCATGTTTAGTTGAACTCCTTATATTATTGGCTATTACTTTTTTTTTCTTTTTTTTATATTATGCAATACTCTACAAAATAGTGCGTCTTATTTATGAGTTATAGAGCATTACAGTATACACGTGTAGATACACACGTACATTCTATATCGATTATGTTTATATCTTCGATACAAGATGAAAATCAGTATGCTTATACGTATATATAATAATATAGATCTTCTTTTATAAAGATTTTCATAGTGAAATGAGTTATATGAGAAATCGATGAAAGCAACGCATAATATAATACAAGTAGAAGATCGGTATGTATATTCCGCGCATGACAAATTATATTTCCCTGATATTTTATAATGCAATCTTATCATTTGATTTTTAATCGACAGATTTTTTTTTGTACAGGTCATTTTTTTTATACGACCGGAAATCTGAAGGTATAAAAATGTATAAGTATGCATATACAGTGAGTACTGGAAATATCTAGAATTGTGTGTGTGTGTGTGTGTGTTATCGCTGGAAAAACGTTATGACGATGATATCGGATTTGTTGTCGTTAGTCTGAAGTCTTGGTTTTCTCTATATAGATATAAATATAGATATATATTAAAATGTTATATACAGTTATTGTATATAGCATTTATATTGTATTAACTGTCACACAGTGAATTGAATGTAATGCATTTCAATTACAGTTTCACCTGACACACACACACACACACACACACACACACACACACACACACACACACACACACACACACACCAATACATTAACACTATTCGATCGAAACTTAATTGTTCGAATTTATTATTTATACTCCGAGTATTAAAGACAATAGAAAAATCGTCCGAAAAGTTTTTAAAAGCTAGAAAAAAAAAGATAATCAAAGATTTTCTTTGAATCTGTATAAATAAACAAAACCACTTTTTCTAAAGATCTATTGCAAATCTATTATACCTGCATCTTAAATATACTATACCCATCTTGTACAATAATTTACGAGAGATTGACTTTTAAAGTTTATTGTACTCTTTTGTATTATATATCGATCGTCAGTAGTAGGTAAATATATAGCAATACCAGTAGCAGCAACAGTAGTAAACAGTCGCGGAATGTTGACGCTTTCAAAGGCGCGCCTTTTTTTTCTTCTTCTTCTCTGATTGACGTTTTAACCGGATACTTAATTACAATCAGTATGTAGCTGTGTTTTACGATAATTTTTTAAATCCATTATAAAATAACCAATCTTAAACTAAATTATACTATCCAATTATAATTACATTCCATACATAACGTGTAATATATAAAAATGGTACCAAAAATTGCATAGCTATTGGTACCATATCTAAATCTTCAAATTTTCTTTCTCCTTTAAAATTTATGCTCATTGCAAAAGCTCAATAATAAACCGTACATGACAATAATATGTCCTAATCAAGTATATATAGCAGTCTGAATATGATCGATAGCTAGGAGCTATATTTTATGAACATATAAGTGTATGTATATGTGTGTGTGTGTGGAGCAATCGACAAGATCGCATCGTTCTTCACTATACACATACATATCAACGTAATGTTAAATTACCTGCTGTCACTCAGCTATGTACATACATACACATACATACATATCGATAAACGATTGGCTTTCTCTTTCTCTCTTTTCACATAGCTATATCACACATAAACACACACACGCACACGCTCTCTTTTTCTTATTTCTGTTTCTCTTCCTCTTTCGATGTAACGTCGTCGCGTATATATGTAGCTTATAATATGCATACCATATAAGCATATACACGTCGCGTATAGATACTTGGTATATACTGTTGAAGCAAACGCTGGTCAGAGTCTGATAGGAAAGAGAACCGGACACACACATTTGTATATCCGTGCTATTAATTAAAATAGTGCTTTTATAGTGAAAATTATTATTGTATTATATATAAATATCTTTTTTTTATGGTGTTAAATTCATCGATTTCTGATGCTTCAAAAAAGAAAAAAAGAAAAAAAAAAGAAGAAAGCAAGCCCTCCAGGTAATCATATTATATATACCTATATTATGTGTTTTAGTGCATACATGTGGTGTGTTGTAAGAAATATTATGAAAAAGACGTGTAATTTTTGATCTAATAATAATTATGTTTGTATTGAAAATATGTATTAATTAGTTGTGTTGAGAAAATTTGAGAAAATTTTTTT
>JAPYZE010000174.1:0-56191 GCA_030522805.1 Leptomastidea abnormis | reverse complement strand
CTCGGCGAGTACTCGAAAAGTCGAGCACTCGGCTCGAACTCGGTCAAAAAACTCGACGAGCCGAGTACTCGAAAATCCGAGTACTCGCACACCCCTAGTCAACCGTGTTAAAAAAATAAAAATAATAATAAAAGATAAAGAATGTCCGTCAAGCGAGATAAAAAATTCACTTTACTACAGGAATTTCCGAAATCTCAACGAGCATATAGTAGACTCTATTCACGAGACCTCCCTCTCTCTCTCATCCAGCTTAAATCGCTCCCGGCAACTTTGGACGATTAAAATAAAAAAACTATAGAAGAAGAAGAAAGACGAAGCGTATAGACGTGCATGTATACATCCACAAGAACAAAAGGTAAAGAGAGCAAAAAAAAGAAAAAAGTTTCCACTCTGGAAAGCGCCAGGGGGCGTGTCGACTTTCCTTGGCTCTCAGATATCCATGATGTCTCTGTCATATATATAGGTACGTGTATGTGTACGTGTGTATACGAAATGCGAAACGTCCGTCTCGTCGTCATCATCATACATACACATTGATGCGTCTGACCAGGTACGTCTGCATCTACTGAATAGCGGTCGTTTGCTGAAATTGGAGAATCGCATCATATATAAAGAGCGGCAGTTTGCTTTTGACATACGTAATGAGACGATTCGTATTTTTTGTTTGTTTGTTTGTTTGAATAGAGAAAAAAGTGTTGAGCTTTTATTTGAGCTAGAATAACTATAACGGAAATTGAGTTTCTTTACTGACTCCAGAATATGTATATATAGGTATTACCTACTTGCTGACGATCTGGTATTTTCTGGTCGAGCTTTAAGGTCACGATTGCGTAACATTAGAAAAAAAAAACGAAGTTATACAGTAAAGTTAAAAGTATTGATTTTGATAAGCTAAAAAGCTAGGGCTCATTAGAAATTAAGATTTTATTTGTAAAATGTAGTAAATTGTATTGCACTGCTACTTGTATACATGTGCTTTTATTACACTTGCGCAGAAATTTCGGATACGTTAGAATCAAAAATGATACCGAGCATTTGTCATACAAATTTACATAAGCAGAACCGTTGCCAAAAGTAGTTTAACCTGGCAAAAATCCATCCCCATCTTCCAAAAAAAACTAAGTAGATCAAAATTTTGAGTTAATCTATAGGACACTGAAATTCAGTTGTAGCACAAAACGAAGAAAAAAAAGAAAAAGAGAATTAAGCAAAGGAGGCTACGCGTGAATCCGTATCACTCCGACCTGTGTTTGCTGCATTGGAAGAGAATGAAAAGCGCGAACAAAAAGAAAAAGAAAAATAAAGAAACGAGAAAAAAAGAAGCAGAATAAATAAAAAAAAGGAGTCGAGTATATATACAGAGCATTGAAAGACAAAGCGATCGACTGTTATATTCTCTCTCTTTATGCGCTGCACACGTGTGCTTGGCTAAGCCTTGAATGACTGTGTGTGTGTGTGTGTGTGTGCAAGGAGGAAGGGAAGGGTGGGAGGGAAGACGCGAGAGAAAGAAAAAAAGAGAAACGAATGCATCGCTGACGGATGACAGACTAGAGAAAAAGGGATATATGTGGGTGGTTGGGTGGGGAGAAAAGATGTAGCAAGAGAAAAAGAGAAATGGATGTGTGTAAGTGTGTCTCTGTGTGTGACCAAGCGCATCCTTCTAAGCTTGGCTACTTATACATTATACTCATCTCTTTTTCTTTTAAAGAGAGGCGCGTGCAATGTCATTGCCTCCGCCCCGACAGTGTGTGTATGTGAGTGTATGCAACCGGCGACGTCGTCGTAGGTATATAGTCGCGTGTTTACATAACACGCCGCGCGCGCTTCCTTCCTTCTATTTCTTCTATGCGAGAATTTTTCTTCTTTCTTTCTTTCTTTCTTTCTTTGACTCTCGATCATCCGCAAGAGCGACTTGCTTAAATGTGTACTATTTAACGATCGACGATCCTGAATTAATTTTTTTCTTTCACAAGATACTATTTATCCTTAATTTTTGTGAATATTTTATTTGTAATAAATATAAATAAAGTAGGTCAAAAAAAAAAAATTTTTTAATCAATAACTTGAAACCCAAAAAATAAACTAGAGAAAACAAACAAATAGAAAACATCAATTTAACGAGCAAACACACAGTTAATGAGGTCGGATACACTAGTCTCAAAGTATATAGATAGATGGTAATATTCTCAGGCAGCTATTAGAAGCGCAATGCACTGTCATCGCTCCTTTTTCCTCAGTGATTTTTGCGCATATACACACATACGTATGCATCTATCGTTTTGAGCAATAAGCGTGACGACTCACTCATACATACGTACACTACATGACACGTGTATACTATACATATGATATTTTGTCGAGAGTCGTGCTATAACGTTTCCTTGACATTATGGATCGTATCCAAGAGCGCAATGACGACGACGACGACGGCGCCGTTATAATGCACTTACGATACACATTGCACATACGCGGCAATATTCCCCAAGCGCTTGTATGTATTTACACGTGGGATTTATAACTATATGTATTATTATATGCTGCTGCTGTTGCTGCTGCTACTTGCGTATACGCTTCATTAAAACAAAATCCGTTTCCTATACTTTATATGTCTATATATTGGTACGTGTCCTACTTCCGATATACTCTTTAACTGTATTATTTTTCTCAACTTTTTTTTCTTGTTATTTCTCGGTCCATTCGCTTTTAGATGTTTACGTCGAAAACAATAGTACATTATTCCTCAACAACTATATACCAAACTCATTCAAAATTCAGTAAGTTAAAAGATAAAAAAAATTGTAAGAACCTCGCGTCGGCCGAAAAATACAACCATAAATCCCAAAAAAACCATCGATCAACACACGTAGCACCTCGATAATATAGCCCCCATCATAAAAGCAGCAATTGCATGTTCGATTACCTATATATTTGCTCGTGTGTCGCATTTTAAACGTGTGTACGCAGCACGCACGATATGTGTCACAGGTGGCGCTTACTCGTTGACGGATCGATATAGGCGCACAAGCAAAGAGAGTAGTTTCAAATATATACCTATATATACATATATATGCAAAGCTCTAGCGACAACATGCGAGGAGGGATCCAAGTAACACAGGGTGTATTACCACTACCACCACCACCACCGTGGCAAAAATAGCGCGAACATGAAGAGAAAGAGAGAGAGAAGAGGGTGAGTGAGTAAGCGCCTCGAGCGTTGAGTTAAAGCGCCACCCTATATATACTATACTGCACTGTGCAATGTATGTGTAACTGCGGCGTAGTTCGACCCTCCTCGATATGAGAAAGCCTTTGGGCTTTTAATAATTCAGGTGCACTGGATCGTGTGCTGCTGCTGCTACTCCTGCTACATGCTATCTTGGATGGATTGAGAATGGTTATATACAGGCGTGAACTCTACGTGAGCAGGGTTAAAAATTTGGCCTCAACTGGTTTTTACGAATTTTTTAGATATACTGGGGAATAAAGGGAGTGGTGAGCTTTCGTTAATTATTCGAGCTTGCGGTATTTTTAACAGCGTGGATTTATAGAAGTTTGAAGAAGGTAAATTATGCGTTATTTATTTTTTTTTTTTGAAGTAGTTTAATGAGGAAAGCTTGGAATAATTTTTGATATTTATGTAGTTATGTTATGTTTCTGTTAAAAGCTACGTTTAACATACATTTGAATATAACATTATATTCATGAATATGTACACTCATACATGCAGCTACAAAAGCTCACGTGATAAATGCAGTATACGTATGTTGAGCGCATAATTGTACAACTTTTTAAAACCACACTGCAAAGCTCTACTTTTTCCCTTGAAAAAAAAAAGAAAAAAAAAGAGTGTCAGGGCCGTAGTTACCAGTCTCTCTCTCTTCAAAGTCCAAGTGTATATTTCACTCAGAAAAAAAAAGTGAAAAACCAAAAAACACACCCCGTTTCTATTTTTCAAAACAGCGAAAAAAAAGGAAAAGAAGAAAAATAACGAAATAAAAAGAGAATATAGTCGTGTACATAGGCAAAGAGAGCCAAAAGAAACCCAAGCACGTGTTCATCCACCGTATATATATTTCTCAAAAAAAAAAAATTGTCCCTCTACTCTCGCATTTGTGAATGTTTCAACAGCACCACGTCCTCCTTTCTATATACATTCTACCGTTCTCCAAAACCCGTTATTCCATATTCGCCAAAGCGTATCTTAAAGGAGGCTTGTCGCAGGATATACTCTCTGAAAGTGTTTTTTTTTTTATACGCCAAAGGCACACACGCACATTTACGCGAGCTACAGCATAGTCTCATTTCTTATGTACGTATTATACTACTCGTTGCGGAGTTATATTGGCGCGTTACTGCGGCACGAGACCGGCACGTGTACTTTTATATGTATGTGTGTATAGTCGGTGTGTGTAGCGAGCTTGGAATTTCGCGGAGGACCGAATGGAATTTGCGCTTGGGATTGAGATAGGAATGTCTTACATGGATTATTGAGTCGAGTGCATGTGTGTGTGTGTGAGTGTGTCTGTAAATTATAGTACCTACTTGGTGTTAAATGTACTTGAGATAAAATGGGGTACTGTACAAAGAATTTTAAAGTGGAGAGAAAATTATTGTTTAAAATATTATTAATATTTGTTTGATCAAATTTTCGAAGATTATAAACTATGTATCAAAAAAACTATAACATCACTCATAGAAAGTATATATACCGATAAAAGCTGCAGAGGTCGAGCTTTTCCCAAAGCGCATTCAATTTGTAAATCGAATAGGACAGATCTACTATACTGTGTGCGCTGATGTATATACGTATAGGTATATACCTATATAAATTGAGGGGAGTGTGCTACTGCTTCTGCTGCTGCTACTGTGTGGTGCGGTTAATCCAGTGGAGGACGCGACCGGATTCCAAAACGAGATCGACCTTCGATTCAGCTATCTATCTATCTTTAACCACTCGTGCGCTCTATACTTACACACGAGTCGTATATAATTATAGTATAGAGAGAAAGATACTCAAAAGAAAGAGAGAGAGAGAGAGAAAAAAAATTGTTTTTCACGACATTTTCAATGCACCGCGCTAAGGGACACTTTTCGTTATCTCTCTTATATTATAGTATTCCATTGGTGTGTCCCGCTGCTATTCTATTAGAAATATTGCGATAGTGCAGAATCAATATATTTATATATACATGAAACTTGTATCGCTGACAACTTACTTTTGAGCTTTCGTAATATTTTATTACGTAGAAAATTGATAAATATGTAAAATATTCTTGATAAATAAGTACATAAAAATATACTTGTAATTTAGACATTAATATTAAGTAAATGATAAATGTAAGCATAATAAATCAAAATTTCACGCACAAGAAATGTTACTCTATACATCTCAACATTGTGTGATAAAAAGCTCAGGCTGCAAGCCAGTAGTTTTCTCTCGAATCTTCTCCAGTAAGTATATACCTACTACCAAGCCAACTTCACATTAAAGAGGGGAAGGAGATACGCTTATATGAGCAAGGAAGGGAGAAAATCGCAAGTGAGTAAAAGAGAGAGAGAGAGAGAGATAGAAAACTGGCAAGCTGGGAGAGCTATATACGCGATTTTGTAGTATAAGCAAGAGGGAGAAAGAGAGAGAGAGAGAGAGAAGCGCGCGAGCGTTCAAGTGTACGCGGTGACCGGGTGACTGACCTTTACGTAATCGCGAGAGAGCAACCGACGATATGTATATATAACTAACTACGCCTGCTGCTGCTATGCGTATATGACGTTCGATATATGTATATAAATATGCAAAAATAACGTATACGCAGCTGCTTGTTTATTTCTTTATTTTCTTTTCTCTCCAGCTTCTTTTTCTCCCCCTTTACTCTTTACGTGCGTGTGTGTGGTTTAAGGACTATTGATCGATGCTGCAGCTTTAACTTCTTTATAGCAGGTGTGTTTTTGCGGTTGAAAGGAAAGAACAACTTTATCACGCTGTTTTATCACGATGAGTTGAGATTGAGATGATTTTTATGAGATGGTTGATTAAATTTGCCGAGTTGATTTTTTTTTTAATTTAAAATGTAAAAAATAAGTCTTTATAGTATTAGATGGTAAAGTAGGTCAGGTCGTTGAAACGGCTCTTTAAGAGCTAAGAAAACGATTAATCAGAATTGCTGCGGCATATCCGGGCGCCAAGAAGACCAACGCGCGTCATAAGAGTAAACTCAACTTGCATTTATGTATAATATACATAATAATATACTCTTTCTCTTGGTATCTACACGCGCGATTTATCCTCAAAAGGTGAGCCACGGTCGCTATATGTTACACTATACGCAGTTTACACGTGGCATCAATAGCCTGTGCCACTATACCTTTCGAGAAGATGAGACTATAACACACTGCGATGTGGCCGCGGACGGAAATAATACACGCGCAACTTTATGCAACTTTTGCGCCTGAGTAAGCTCGCTCTTATTCGCTGTGTTGAGCTTGGCGATTTTGAATCGACGCGCTTACTTATTACTGTAGGCTAAAAATACTGACAACTGCAGCGCGTGCGACTTTTCACACAAGAGAGTTTAAAGGATAAGAATTAATTATATAGTACGAGATATTATTGAGATGAGTTAGTGAGAACGGAGGGGAGGGGGTAATTGATGATTAGTTTGAGATTTATTTTTAAAGATATTGATGGATGTGTCGAGCTTGAGCAAACGGTGCAAGTTGGTAAAACTTTTAAGTAAAATAAAAACTTTTTATTTTATGCGAATTTATGGACCATGTCAACTACTTATTTTTGTCTGCATTATTAGCAAATGATTTAATATGTTACACTATGTAAAATATTAATGCGCAAAACTAAATTTTTTTTTACTCTAATTTGCATTGCACATATTTATGCAATACAATAAATGTATAAGCAGAGAAAATTTAAACTCTTGTTCAAGAACAAGTTTTCTTGGCACGTTATTGTTTTTACCAAGACAATACATTCTTTGGCGTTAAACATTAAATCAAATTATTTCTGTTGTAAATTGTTAGTTTAATATTATTTTTTGATAAGTCAAATCCCTATTAAATTTTTACTTTGTTGAAATTTTATTTTCCATTTTATTCAAATATTTTCTTTCAAAAAAACTTTTTTACGTCTACTTTTTTTTTTAATTTTAAACTTAAAAAGAAAGATTTGAAAAATTGATTAAACGGTCGAGATTGAGGTCGAGATTTTAAAGAGTTAAATATTAAAAAAGTAAAAAAGAAAGAAACGAAAAAGTTCAATAAAACATTGCACTGCGGCGTATAAGTAACGTTTTACTATGAAAAGGAACACGATCGTCGGTAAACGTGAAAGAAAAAAAAAAGTTCACAAATAGAATACGTCCGGCTTCGAAGCTTCCAACCGATTCCATGACAATTAAACGTTAAATATTGGAAATTCGAGTATCCGAGAACGCGACAGACAGACTGATGCCTAATGCTTGCCGAGTAATTGACCTGTAAATCGAATCGTTCTTTTATAAAAAAACTTTGTTTTTATTTTTATTTTTATTTTACCTACTACTGCAGCTTTGCCTTTTTTTATAATAAATGTCTTATTCCTTCTTACGTAATACAAACAAAAAATAATTTCTACATTACAAAAGAAAAAAAATTAGAATTGCTAAAAAGAATATTTTTTGTTTTTTAATCACGCAGTCATTAAATATTTTGGCAATTGCACACTGAATAATTTAAAAGCATACGATATATTGTTGACTCCGAAATTTGTATTGTGAATCGCAGGTGAAAGTTATTGTTTTGCTGGTGCGTGGTACGACGTTTTTCTTGGAAGCATTCGAACTTTGCAACGAGCGAATATATATAAACAAAGGGCTTGGAGGCGCCACGCTCTCTCCCCCTCCCGCCAGATCCACCCCGCCCCTCTTGACTTCAGCGCACTCATTATAACTGCCGCACACTCCCCGCGTCCCGCGGCGGAGGGATAATATAATCCAGAATATCCAGATCAGAGCAAGTTATTTATCATATTATAAATAGTATCAATTTGAAAGTTTTTAAATGTATAAAAATAACAGTATATCAGTGTTGAGTGTCAGAACATCAGTTGACGAATCGACTTTTAACCGTTTTTTTCAAACGAGGATTCGGATTAGGTTATACGTGTAAAAACAGTGTAACGGTTGTTTAGTCCTCGCTTCGCTATACTGTGTCATTGTCAAGGCTCGTGCGGGTGTCTGACTGTCGTTTAAAAAGTGTCTATTGTGAAAAGTGTGAATTAGATTACCAGTGTTAGATGATGAGGATGGATGACAAGATGAGACATGCATTTTCCGCTCGCAGATGCTGCAGACCTGGCGGGCAGCAGGAGACGGGAAGGGATGCAGATACAACACGATTGAGATTTTCCAAAACGACTTTAAAGGTTGGTGGATTTTATTTATTATTTATTAAATGCAATGTTTAACATATTATCTTTGTGTTGAATTATGATTTAAACGTTCGATTAAGTTAGATATTAGACACGTTCGCTTTGATTTTCTCCATACTCGCGTCCATTATATTTTGAAGGTTAAGGTTATAGTCGCGAAAAAAGACAACGGTTTTTCATACTTATATTCGCTTATCTTGTTGTTACATCCAAGTCATACAAAATAGAATCATTCAAGTAAGCATAGAATAACGATACATCCGGATCTAACCATACATGTAGTAGAGAGTCTGTGTGAGGTACGGAAAAAAGAAAAGAGGTTGTCGATTACGTGTATAGTATATATCGCGAGTTCCGGGCTTTTCGCGTTTCGTATTTGTATATACATACCTGCACACGAATACATACATACATACATAGATGCATACATATATAGATACATTTATAGTTGCGGAAAAGCGCAAGCGCGACTGTTTACCGTTGCTCGGCACGTTTTTCCGTCGTCACGCCACACGCGAGTCGCTAAGTCCTCGCTCTGATAACATTGTGGGAGAGAATATAAGTATGGGGGAGAAGGGAAGGCTTACCTATTATGTATATGTTACTTGGAATTATGCAACTCTCTACAACGACGACGACGACGACGTCGACATCGCGCGCGAGTATATTTGCAGTATTTGCTTGGCATCCTCTCTATAATTTAAACGCGATGTGCACCTATATTTGGTATGTTTATGTGGATATGTGTGTGTGTGGCTGACTACCTATTGCCTTGTTAAACGGCTCGTTGTCTTCTGGTGTATTATATGTTTTGTGATTCTTTACTAGCCTGTCTTTACTTTTAAAATAGGTGTACTGTTTATTTATTATTTTTATTTTGGTTGGGGTATAGTTGAATTTTGACTTTAGAAAATTGGTGATAATTTTTTTATTATAACATGGAAAAACACAAATAAATTCATAAGGAAAAAAATAATGATTTTATCTATGCAAAAATGAAAAAAAAATCATTATAATCAACTTCGTCTCCTTATAGATGTACAACGTTTATTAATTCATGGCACGTGTCAGAACAAATTAAGAGATCAACATTTCCCGGTCAAATGAGAATGCAAAACGTATCGCTTATAGACCCCCGCGACACGCCCGCGCGTATGTACGCAGCGAGCCTGTAATATATACATACACGCTCTCATATGGCACATCGAGAAACTTGATATCCAACTCCCTCCTCTCCCTACCCTGGATAAGTAAAGTAGATTTAATATTTTTAAGCGCAGCAGTGCAGTCTCTTTATTATTACGCCGTGCTCGTGTTAGCGCCCCAGCTTTGCCTCCTTCTTTTTTTCTTCTTCGTTATTTTTTTTCTTTTTTCCTCTCTCTCTTTCTCTCTCTCCAATTCCGTCCTTTTGTTTACATAACAATTGACGTAAGTTTATCGCTACTTGCGTAACCCTACGTAACCTTCCCCTCAGTAGTTGTTTTTTCTTTCTTTCTCTCTTACTCTCATTCTTACACCCTATCGAAGAATTCGTTGGCTCTCGTTTACTTTGTCACGACATCAACCGATCCCTCGATCTCCTTCTCTTTTTACGATTTGCACACCAATCTCAAAGCTGCTGAATATTCGCGAATCTTTATTATTTTTTTTTTATGTAACGCGTGTGTATAACGTCGACGCTACCCGTCGTCAACGACGACGACGACTCGCAAGCTTCTTCTATACATATCTATACTACGTTTATATAAACCCTCGACGCGCGACGACTCTTGCCAAGCTTCTCTTTTCTCCCCCCCTTTTCTTCTCATCCTCTTTTTTTCAACAGACTTTTTCTCTCTTTTTTTTTTCTTTCTTGTCTGCGCCAATTCGATCTGATGCGACACGCGTGTATACGTATAATACGCAAGTGTGTATACATTGCGTTTTGCATTGTCTGACTTGGTAAGCGAGCTTTCCGTTTTGTGCGAGGGGAATTCTTTTGTGCGAGATCGATTCTCTTTGTTGTAGTCGTTTATATGATGTTGACAGTACTGGTTTTGCTGTAGGAGCTTAAAGATTTATGATTCAAGACTTTATATTATTACTACTTTATGAATATTGATGTTTTAATGCACTTTCGTTATTTTCTTTTTTTTTTAACTGTCCTTTTTTGATTGTGAAAAATTGATTGAGTTGTAATTATTGATTATTATTATTATTTTTTTAATCTATTTAACGTAATTACAAGGTTTTTTAAATGTAGAATTTTAAAATAATGTTTGAGAATTGGTATCAATTTGTTTTTACCAAACGTAAGTTCTAGTAAAAAATTTAACTATCGTATTCCACTTGATAAGTAGAGCAGCATTGTTTTAAAAACATTTTTATTACTATAGTTAACTACTCGTGTTTTGTAAAAAGTTAATGCGATTTTCATAGCCTACAATAACAGTTAAGTATAGATTCTTTTTTTTTGTATTTTAAAATGTAAAACTGTTACAAAAATAAAGTGTTCTTAAGATTTAAATAACCAATCGCATAATATTCTTAAGAGAATTACAAAACTTATACATAAGAAAAAAAAAAAGGTAAAACTCCTTATACAGTTTTTGTTATCCAATGGTGTGTATAATAAGTAATTCCGTAATCGATTTTTATTTGTTTATATAAATAGGTTAGATAATGTAAAAGCTTACCAAACGTAATTTACATCAAGTAACGCTAAATCATGAATCTCTTTAACCCTAATAGAAGGTATATCTTACATATACGTTTTACGTAAAGTCTATTTATGATATCAAAATTATAAATATTATACCACAAATATAATATCTTTTAATCATCTAAAAATATACCTTTTTTATGTTTATACAAACAACTCAATTTTTACAAAAAAAAGAAATTTATCAGTTACATTTGCAAATACTTCCAGCACCATCAAGTCACATACAATATCCTTGCAAATAGCACACGCAGAAGAGAAAGAGTCACGGGAAAGAGATAGAGAAAACGTCTCTCGCGGTTACACGCGAGACATCGAGATAGAGATAGAGAAAAAGATAGAGAGAGAAGGTGAGAGCGTGTGGCTCCGCTTGCAGCGCTGCTGCTGGCAGCGGCACCGGTTACGGTGCTTTTCACGGTCAAGTACCTCGACTTTGCCTCGGCTTGCGCCGCTTCCGTTCGATAGTTGCCCGGCTGCGCTCGACCTACTCTCTCGCATTCACTCCTTCTCTGTCTTACACGTGGCTCTCTCTCTCTCTCTCTCTCTCTCTTATACAGCTAGTTTAAATTTCTCTCACTCTCTTTCTCTCTCTATCTCACTCTCACGCGTAATTATCCGTGTGGCTTTGAAAGGCGCGAGTGCCTTGTTACGCGTACATATAATGTCGAGAGGGCTAATGATAATGCGTATGTACATGAGGGATTATGTATGTGTGTGTATGTGTAAATGAATGTTTGTCTGTGTGACATGCGACGAATGATTAATGACTTTTTGGATATGTGATGGACATGCTGGATGACGGGACGTGACTCACGTGATAATATTGTAATTTGTGGGGTTTTGCGATGTAAAAAGAAATATTTTGATTTAAGAGGGGAATAAGGACAATTTGATAAGAACCGCGCATGATTGCGCTGTTTTCTTATCTAATGTATTTACGTGTATGTGGTGTTACTTTGAGTTTAAAATTTTTTAACTATTATAATGAAAAAAAAATATAATTATAAAAAATAATTTTATCACGAGATGTCAATAATCAAGTAGGGACGGATATCCGTTGGTATTTTTGAAAAATAGTTTTATCCAACACTTTACATTTTAAAAGAGTTCACTTCCGGCTATTACTTATCAATTTAAATGTAAATGAATTGCTTGTTATAGCTTTTGACAAATTTTTATTACTCTTATATAGTAACTTTGATTTTTATATTTAACACATAGTACATTGGTCATTGTTTCAAGTCCACAATAAAACTATGACATCCAATTTACAGAACGTAACTGTTATTTTATATCTTCCGAGCTTTCGATAATCCGAAATAATCCGTTTATTACCAACCTATCTGTTCCAAAAAAAGTCGATTATCCCAAAATCCACAACGTGGAAAAAGTCCAGCGATTTATTTCATAACGTGCGATTAAAAAATAAAATAATAGAGACGATCGTGTAAAGCGAGATGCAAGCTCGCTTATAACGATCTAGCCTATTGCGCAACAACCAAGCTAGTTGTTCTTCTCTATAAATCACTATACGAAGCCGTTACACATCATCCCGGCAAATGGCATTTTGCGTAGTCCAATGGCGCATTACAAAATAAAACGAATGAGACGTTAGGGAATTAGTCAGGCCTGATAGTTGTATGTAGCTTGGTTGGTTGGAGGAGGCTGGCTTTAACTTCCGCCGGAAATGCCTTGGCGACTGATTTGGAGCGTCATCGGTTGGCCAAGAAATTTCTTGGAACTGCACTTAGAAGGGATGTAAAAAGGGATGAGAGCTGGAGAAAATGATTGTTTTTTGCTGATTCAGCGAGAACAATAAATGGTCCATTTGCATATTGAGTTCGGCATAATCAGGCCAGTTTCGTATTATGAAGAAGACTATTTTCTTCGACAAGAAGTATATACCTTTGCGAAGGTCAGACAAAAGGCAGTTGAAGATATGTAAATAAACAAAGAAAAGAAGAAAAGAAAATTTTTTTTTTGGAAGCTTGAAAGAAAGCTGAAATAATGAAGATCCTCGTTAATTGTACCTGAATATACATTAACACAATACAGCCCTTTTAGCCTGTTTAGCCGTGGTGCTGAACTAAAAAGATGATAAGAAAGAGAAATAAAAAATTATAAAAAAAAAGTCTCTTAGGTCTTCTTTTGAGATTACAGAAAGAAAAAAGAAAAGAAGCGCAGAAGTAGTGAAATGTGTATAAAAGAGAAAGAAGAGTAAACGAGAAAGAATAGAGAAAGAGGAGACGACAAAGTATATAGCAGAGCTCTTGGTGGCTCTTGCTTTATGCCTGACGCGACGAGAGACCACGACGACGACTACAACAAGAACGTTGGTCGCGTCGTCGCCGGCGTTTGCCTTGTCCTTACATAACCCGTCTTTTTATTATGTAATTGACAGAAAACCGTCGTATGGCCCTAAATGTATATATATACATACGCGCACCACAGTATTCTCGCTCTTAGATACTTCAAACTCTTTGGAACCAAATGTGGGGGGAGGAGGGGATTCCCCTATTTTTTTACGCTTGTGATCTTCTCGCCGTAAATTCTGTTTTTCTTTTCACGGTTTGGATTTTGAGGCTGAGACACAAGTAATAAAACGAAGGTTGACGAGCAACAACGTTGTTTTTTTCATTTTTCTCTTTTTCTTTTTTTTTCTCTCTTTTTTTTGCAGAATTTGATATTGCGAGTTGAGCTTCTTTATGTAACTATGCTTACATATATACAAGCGCGCACGCGCGAAAGAGAACCGAACCCTTTGCGTTTCATAATGATCCGTTTCAAAGAACTTTTTGAGCTCAAGCCTTATTTTTTTCGTTCTCATTACATGCTACCTTCTCGTTTTATTTCATTGCAACATATTCAGTTTATAAAAAAAAAAGAAAAAGAAAATTTGCTCTACAATCCAAACAGTTTGTCAAAGCTTGTCAAACAATCGTATTCAATAAGCAATTCTTAATCTCTAAAAGCTCAAGCACATCACAGCCTCATTATACCAGATCCAACAAAAGATCACATTCAGCGTCTCGTGAAATTAGCATCGTCATAGTCATCGTCGTCTGGCAGTGTGATGCTACTACTTACTCCAAGAAAGCGAAGCGTTAGAGTGTGTGGGCCGCATATCGAAAACAGTGTATATCGTATAGTAGGCCTAGCTTAGACTCGCGCGCGCAGCCTCTTCTCATCGTTAGATAATACGTAAAGCCAAGTGGCCTGCTCCTCCTCCTCCTCCTACTTCTTCACCTCTTTCTTCTCTTCCCCACGCGAATGTAGCGGCTGGGTCGAGCCGACGGTTGCTGCTGCTGCCGCTGGTGTCAACGTAACCATTTATATAAATCCTCAGTTACATAACGCATACATATATACACACGCCGGGTAGCTGGTATAGGCCATTCGCTTACAGCGCGCGTACAGTTTGCCCTCACTCTCTTTCTCTTGCCTTATGCCTTCGTTATCGCTCTTCTTCTCGATCTTGCCGGTTGAATGGATCCTCTCCATAATATCTCTCACATAAAATGATCCTCTGTGTACCTCCATCTATATCCCTCTTTTTTGTATAGGCCAGTTACGCGCGCAAACCTGATGATCTCGATGGTAATAGAGCGGTGCTGCTGTAGTGTGGTGGTGGGAGGCAGAGGCAAAGTTACAAGTCGCGCGCACGAGTCGGTCGACCACGTGGCCGCGCGAAATCGATGTTGTTGCATTGCCGCGCATGTATATACATAAGAATAGGTGTGGGTGAGCTTGTGTGTCTGTACGATAGAGTCTCGTGCCACGCGTGTACTCGTATATGTGAGAGGCTCACGGCCGAAATGCTTGATCTATGTATTACATGATTTGGAAGGGGAAGGGATTTTACTCGTGGTATGAATAAGAGTGGGAGTCAACATTTTTTAAGGCTAATTTTTAACCCTTTTTTTAAAAAAAAAATAAATTGAGTTTGAAAAAAGCTAGTTTTAACGAAATGTTTTGCGTGAGAAATGACACACGTGTAATGGCTATGAGCAACTGTTGGATATATCTGGAAATTTTGCGAATACATTAATTTTTACGTAAACAATGTAAATCATACATGTGCTTAAAGACAGCCGTAATCTTGACTTCACACGCGACTCTTTTTTTTATCCTCCTCTTCTTCTCATTCGTATCGATTTGTACGGATGTTCTTTTCCTTCTTATTTTTTTTTTGTCACTTGTAATGTGCGAGACGAGAAGTTGTAATAGTCACTCTTTCGTCAATAATTATAAATTAACAAAAATTTGTTATGTGCGTACCGCGAGAGCGCGCACACATATTTTTTTTTCTGTATTCTAAAACACGTGCGTCGGTAGCACGTTGGCTTACATAATCTCGACGTTAGATAACGATTCTCATTTTTCAGTTGACTCCTACGAACAGCACACAAGTGTATCTTTCTCTGTGTGTGTATATATATTGAGATAATTAAAACGTGAAATTAGTGCTAATTCGGGGTAATGTCTTTAAGGGGGACTTACGTGATAAGGTTCATGTTTTGGATATATCTTTCATTCTTTCTCTTTATCCTCTTCTTTCTTCGTCTCTTTATCTTCATCAATTTTGAGGCTTGGCTGTTATTTGTGTGGCATTATAAATAAGAGTCTGTTCACCGGTTTTGATCAAGCGAGCTTAAAGATTCTCGTTTTAATTTTTTTGCTGCGTATTAATGAGCGCTTTGAGAGAGAAAAAAAAACATATTTCCGATAAAAATAATACGTAACTTAGATCATCGACGGTGAATTTTATTAAACGATATATCCGTGCTCTGTTTATTTCAACGAAATAATTTTTAGAACGTCTATACCTATATTTACGTAAATGTGATATGAGGTTGGTTTACTATTTCTTAAAATCTTGGTAGCTAACAATAGAAGTGTCGTCAACAAATATCTATAATCTATAGTGTGTCATATAAGGTATCCGGCTTTTACATAATAGTTTACCAAAAATTATAATCGTCTCGAAATACTTCAAATATTTTCAATTTTAAACAATGAATATTTAGGAACAATACTTTAGGCAATATATTTCTATTTTAATTTTAATTTTTCAATTTTTTCTTTTATCATCTTTAAGATTACGTAACAAGTTGGATTTCAAAAAGTCTTGAATTGTGAAGATATGATATTCCGTCTTTTTATATTAAACATTTCGGGGTGGTACTCATTACTTCCAATTAGTCTCAACAGTATAATGAAAGTATGATAATCCTTGGCTTTTCTTTTCAACGGAATTCTCATTTTCATTAAAAGTATTTGATAAGATAAAGGTACGAAGAAAAACACGTGGATCCCAGCAATACGTACAATCATGTGTGAAAAAGATGAAAATGTGAAGAAGATGAAAAAGTGTATAAAGATAGCGAGAGTCGAGTGCATGCACGCGAGTAGATGCTGCTAAAAATAAACTTAATCTTCTCTCTTTTTCTCTCTCTCTCTCTCTCTCTCTCTCTCTTACGAAGATCAAGAACGAGAAAATAAGGCGCCAGAGTCAACACACGAAAGACAAAGGCTTTATTAGAAAATGTGTACAAAAGTTTAAGTTCAAATCTATTTCTTCCTAAAATTTTATTTTAATTACTTTGAACCGTGTATTTCTTTTTAGATATTAATAAAATTATACATTTGTAATCAGATTGTTATGAATGAAAAAAATATTTAAATTACGACAGGATTTTAATGATTAACAGCTGATTCTTAGTTTATATTATATAAATGAAAACAAAGTTTTTAATATTCTGTTAGAATGAGAACGAGGAAAAAAAATTTCCGATTTAATTCCAATAAATATTCATGAAATTAAATCGTAAATGCAGAGAAAAAAAAGGCAATAATTTTTGTAAATAAAAGAACATCTATAAGCTATACTTGCTATGAAATTCGAAAAAAAGAGAAGAATAAGTTAATAGAATTAAAAATCGTTTTGCTAACTCAACTTCCACCCACGTAAATTTGTTCGTCACAAGAAAGAAAAAAAAAGAAAAAAAAAAGCAACAACAAGGTGCGTGCGTGTGTTGGGAGAGAAAGATAGTAAAATACGAACCGACAAAGGAATACTTAACTGTCATTCATAAGCACAATCACTCAAAGAAGCAGCGACTTAGAAGGAGAGCAAGAAAGAAAGATCATCAAGCATGAAGCTTACGGAGTATACATGTAGGTGCAAGACAGAGAGATAAAAGCTCAGTGAGAGAAAAGTAGTCTCATCCGTAACGTAGTCGGACGCGTATATACGATCGCATGTGTATCGTAAGTTGCGTATGGAGAGAAAGAAAGAGAGATGAGCAAGAGGAAGATATCTGTGAACTAGGGGAGCAGGGGGCAGGGAGGGGGGAGGAAAGAGGGTAGCACAAGCTGCCGAGAGAGATGTGGCGTCCGGCCAGGGAACGTGCAAAGTTTACATAACACACGCGGTGGTGGTGTCGGTAGCCACAGTTGCTGCTGCTGTTACTGCTACTGCTACTACCGGTGGTAGTGGTGGTAGCAGCGGCCGAGTTTGACAGCACGCGCGTCGCGGATATATAGGCCCCCTCAGCGAAAGAGAGAGAGAGAAAAAGCACGTGACTCTTTTTTTCTTTTTTTTCTCTCATCGGCCTCCTTCACCTTATCTTCTCTCAGCCCAAAGCCTGTACACACATACACACAAACTAGTCTCTTTTTCCGTTAGAACAAGTCTCTCTATTTTACGCTGGTCGTCTTTCTTTCTCTCTCTCACTCTTTCTGCGCCGTCGCGACGATTCTGCACGCGCGATCGCGGCCCGTTACGTATATATAGATTATCGCGCGCAAGCACGAGAGCAGCGTGTCTCCCTTCCACCACTGTGCGCTTCCTCCTACTCTTCACCCTCAGGTTTACGTAAGCGCGGGGAGGCCGAGCTGCTGCGTGTGCCACGCTTCTCGCGCGAGATCGGCCTTTTTATCCGTACCGCGCGATCACCGGACCTTCTCTTCTTCCGTACCACCTACTACTCTCAGCATTAGCTACTTGGACCTGTATCTTGTACACACGTGTGTACTCCTCGCTATAATTTATACATTTAAACGCAAGCATTGTAATTGCAAACGCTGGTCTTTTTTTTCTTGCAGCGCGTGCGAACGATTAGCCGCGTTCTCCAGATGAGGATAGTTGTTGCGTAACTAGTGATACTAACTTGGTATATCGATCGCAATTTTTTTTTTTTTTATTGAGTATTTTAGGGGCTTGAGGGTGAATAGTAAGATTAATCGAGGGATATAACATGCAGCTTTCAATGATTATACTTGGTGAATGTGTTAGGGGGCGTGTATGTATGTATGTATGTATGTAAGTATGTATGTATGTATGTATGTATGTATGTATGTATATAAGAACGGAATCCGGCCCCGCTCGCGCAACCTTCCAGCTGCTCCGATTTCGCGTGCCGAAATGTAGGTCAGGCCGAGCAAGCAGGCAAGCGACTGAACCAGTGACCGAGCTCGAGATGCATGAATGAAAATACGCGAGAGAGAAAGAGAGAAAGGTGCTATTACTATATACTGTGATGTGTGTCCACGAAATCGATGTCTTCTCTTTTTGGAAGGATGTCTATGTTTAACTAATGGGTTTTTCTATGATGTACTTGTATGTGATTTTGTATGGTAGATTTTTTTTAGAAAATTTTATGGTTGGTTTGATGGTTAGTTTTTTTTATGTTTAGTTTTATTAAATACAAGTTAAAAATTGTGTTTAAACTTTTTTTTTTAGAACATCATTTTATTTTTGGTTTCATTACTACTTGCAAGTTTTTTTTTTTCATGATTACGTAAAGCGTGATATCAACCCTTTTTCTACGCTATTTATAAAACAAAGTCTCTATTTTTTTCCACCTAATTAAAAAGGGTAAAATAAAAATAAAATAGATCTGTCCTTCTTCAAGACCTGAATCGCAATGTTACAACAAAAAATTAAACTAACTGACGTAGCGTAACATTGCGACTATACGATCACAGCAGATCTGCCAAAATAAGCTTTGCTTACATAAACAGAAATGAGTAAGCGTTCATAATCTTTATGTCGACAGAAATCTCGAGATCGAATCTCCCTTTTTTTTCTCTTTCTTTCTTTCTTTTGTTCACTCAGTCCTGAACAACTCGAAGAAGCGCCTTTTTATCCAAATCGCAAAAGTGACGATAAAGTTGACGAGATATATCTATCGGAGCGCGAATGACTTCGCGGACCGGTATATGTATACTTGTACCTCTTATCGATTACGTAAAGAGTGTGAAACTTGGCTGCTACTACCCTACTTTTAATTTTTTAATTTTTTTTTCTTCTTTTATTTTTTGCTTTTTTGGTGACTGTGTATTATAGTTAAATTTGACCTCTGTGGGTCATATGTAAATAATATGTTTTTGTAGGTAGCCTTTTCGGTGTTGTGTTAATTATGTTTTATTTAAAATTCATTGGTGTTTATAAGTAATGGATAAAATATTAATGTATTTTTAAACTGATTACGTTTATAACCGTTTATGTTATGTGATTTGAGCTGTATTTTAACTTTAAATGATGGCAATCTTATATGAACGAAATTGGGACGCGGTTGGCTTTTAATTAGATATGATATAATTTGGTCAAAAGTTTATTTTGAAATATGATCTAATGATTACGCGCTTTTATATACATACTGTAATCGATAATAAATGTGAATTAATGAAGTTGTGCAAACTTGTATAAGCATTTTGTGTAAGAATAAATTTGGTAATATGCTCACTGTTATTCAATCGAGTTATTTTCCTATCGAGTAAATCACACGAAAATTCCAAAACAAAATATATGCTTTATTAAAAGAAGAGAGAGAAAAAAAAGAGAAAAATTAAAATAATCATAATGAACAAATCAATTACAGTATGCCTTGATGACTATTTTTATAAATATTTTTTTTTATCGTGGTATAAATGTATACACAAAATCATTGATAAAGATAATTTGCTGCAAGCACATACACGTTCTTTATCAATTTTTTGTTTTCGATTACATTTACATTGATCGGTCACGTGTGGCGATTACGTCATCCTAAGCATATAGAGAGGCGTTCCATGCAGTTTCAACGAAAATCATCGTGTTTTTAATATTAAAATTCATAAAAATTAACATATAATAACCTTTATGTAAAACAAAATAAACTTATTTATTCTATCATGCCTCGTGAAACAGCAGCAACTTTAGTTTCCCAACAACCGAGTAAGTTCGCGACTTTTTTTTAGTCTATCCCTCCGGTCACAGCGTGTAAAAAAACCGCCTTTAATAAAGCGTATATGTACATACACAACAGCGTCGAAAAAGAAGGATTAAAGGAGAGAAGGAGAGAGGTAAGGAGAGGAAAGAACAGAGAGTATAGGTTGGCTTATAAGTGAGGCAATGTGAACATTAAGCAATATTTTTCCCCTCTCTCTTTACTTGCAAGCGAGTCTGCGCGCGTGCAATTACGAATTAGGCAATGCTTACTTGCTTGCTCGCTAGCTTGCTTGAACGCTATATACCCCACTTGTATAAAGTCCTTTCATCTCTGCCGTTCGTTTCTCCTTCTCTTTCTTTCTCTCAGCCAGCCCTACCGCTTATAGTTTTGTTCTTTTTTCACGCGAGAAAACATACATATAGACGCTAACCTCGTGTTGAGATTTAGCTTATTTTTTTCAGCGTGGAAAATCGCGACCAGCTAGATTTTTTTTTCTATTCACCTCCCTTCCCTCCCTTCTTCGTCAAAAGTTATAAGCGCCAATTTATCGCCTGCGGCTGCAATGCGACTGGAGTAAAACTGGTCGCAGTGTTGATTGCGTCGTATCGCGTTTGTATATATTTGTGCTTTAACGCGCTTATTGTTTTTTTGTGATTGCGGCATTTAATAACTATTCAATTATTTTGCGTTTTTATAAAGATCTTTTTTTTCTCACATACACAATACTGCTGTTGGCCAATATATTTCACGAATAAACGACGTGTCGTCGATCTTCTTGCTATTATAAGAATCATTTCTGTTGTTATATATGAGTCGAAACTGAAGTAAATCACATTGTCGAGGATGTAACGTATCTATACTGCGGGTGCGAAGAGGGAATGATTTGAAAGAGAGAAAAAGAAAAAGCGAATTCTCTATCCGTATGTGACTAATAAAACTGGTGCGAGTATAGAGTGCCGAGACGCTTACGTAAGGCCGTTGCTCCGGTATTATAGTAGGCGGAGTGTTGGTGTAGAACGAAAATGTCAAAAGTAACTCCCCTCCTCTATCCACCCGCCAATTTTGTACGTACTGGTTGTGTGTATGTCGGGGAATTAATTTCGCCGATGAACGGTACTAGGGGGAAGTGAGTTGGTAAGAGGCAGAGAGTGGGTGACGATGTGTTAATTTTGGATGATGATGCTGCTGCTGGACTGTGGGTGTACGTGTTGGACCAGCTTTTTGTTTCAATTTTTTTTTTTCACAACACGTATCCTACAGCTTTTTAAGAAATAATTTTTTTAGAATTTTGCAGAGAGGATCTACGTAACTCCCAATTGTGAGGATTAACGAAGCAATGATGATGAGTATGACCGACTCGAGCATACGTGGTTTTGTCGAGAGCAAATGTCGTTAGCCTGCGTGGGCGTTTGGTTACTTTGATTCTTTTAAATCAACACTTTGTAAAAAGTCAATTTGTTTTAATTTTAAATGTCATGATATTTTTCGATGTGATGTTCTAAAGTGAACGTCAGGCATGTAATCCGTTAATTCTGCAAACAATAACCGGAAATACTGTTGAATATAGGCATTTGTTTTTGTTTAATATCAATGTGTGATAAAGATAAATTTTATTGTGAGCTAATTTTATGTAAATAAGAGCTAAATAAAATAAAATGACTTAATTTGAGACATCTAAATAACTCCAAAATTATATATGAATCGTAATTATAAATAGGTCCTGTTGCATATAGTGAAACAACAATTATTCGCTTTGTTGCATAAGGTTTTATAATACGCAAATATTAAAAGATGATATAAACCTATTACTGTGTGGCCTTAACTTACGTGTGCAGGTTGTGTTCAAGAATACAATTTCTGTTGTAACTCACCTGTAACAAAAAGAGACAAAATCATAATTAGCTGTGGGTTACAATGATTTAGAAATAAACATAAAAACTTAAGTATAAAATCAGCTCTACATTTATTCAGAAAAAAAGACAGGTAGTACATTTAAAAGTTATTAGCTTTAGCTTCATCAGTACGGTCTAGTTTACAAAGCCTTTTTAGCCGATTAGTCAAGAGATTTGTAGCATTGAAAAAAAAAAGAATCAGAGGCTTCCTATCTTATCCCTCAACAATCCACGACCTTTTTTATTTCATTTTTCTTCCATTATTCCCCCCACGATCTAATAAAAAAGGATCACACGGCTAAAATAAACGCTAGAGTATATGTAACATTAACTTAAACCTTACATGGTCGCAGGTTATTTGCAGGTCGTTGAGATAGTTGTAACCGGGATTACGCAATACATAGACACACGTGTGCCTTTATAATATCATACAGCTTTTGTTTAAAATGGCTAATCGACACTAGATGGATGCGTTGAAAGATAGAAAACTAAGAGAATTCGGTAATAAATATTCATGGACGATTTATCAAATATTTATAGAGCCGCTTCTTTCTATCTTTGACGATGGGAATAAAATTATGACTACTTTGAAGTTTGTCTGATATTGTAAATGAACAGTGTAAAGTTTATGTAAAATGTTGAAACAATAAAATTGTTAGAAGGAAAATTTTGGGATACTTTTAACAGAGACGGCTAAACGTAAAATTATGTATATGTAAGCATTCTCGGTGCGTGATTCATATTATTTTGAATCGGCGTATGTGTATTATCTGTTTGGTGTATACAGAAGATGCAAGATGAGAATAATGGCATTTTCAGACAAAGAATAATCGAGTGTCTTGCGACATACATAGAATCTAAATGGATTTTTTCGTTTTGATGAAAAAAAAAAATAAAAAGAAAGAAAAAAATATTTATCGTGATATGTCGCGAGGTTACGTAATGTCTTGAAAATAATACGGGATTTATTACAAAATCAGAATCGAGAATATGTTTTGTAATAATACCAAAGGTATTTTATACATATACATATATCTACCGAATTACTAATTTGTGAAAAATGTTAAACATATATTATAGTTATTACGTAATATGTATATCGCATCACTCAATATTATTTTTTTTTTCAACGTTGAAATAAAAAAAATTTTGTAATTTTATTCTTCTAAGTTCTTCATAATAGCAACTTCGGTACAGACTTCTTAAATTTGAATTTAAATTATCAATATTTTAAAAAACTATCAAAATTTATTCTTTTCTCATGAATACATTAAAAAGCCAGCTGATACAACTTCAAAACCAAAGCTAAAAACTTCACTTACAAAAGATCAGCCCGCACGTGTATGAGAAAGAGTCTAGCAGCAATTGTCTCTTTAATATCGCTTGGATATCAGTCCCGCGAACACGAATTATCCAGAGGGAGATATACAGAAATACGGTGAGCGGGAGAAAGACATAGTCTCTCTTACTCTTTCTCTCAACGTCTTTGCCGACAAGCTGCTGGTGTATGCCTCTCTCGCCTTGACACGAATCGTGAACGCAAGCCGGATTAATTTCGTGTGCGGTAATTACATAACCAAAACGTGCGCGCCCGTGCCTGTGTGATGCCTGTAGTATATATCCCTCCCCCCTCACTCAGTCTCTCTACTCGTAGATTCGTACATACATATAAAATAAGTTCAGGCACGAGCCAAAATTTCAGCAGGAGAAGGAATAAACGCAAGCTTTGCCTTGGATCGTGATTTCGACGCTTGGACGAGAAAAAGAACTACTCCGTGGAGTGGATATATTTTTTCTTCTTTACGAGATTAAGAGACCTTGATTTCATGTAAAAGTTTATATACAGGAGTCAGTTTTATTCAGATGAAGGAAGATCGGAGTCAATCACGTGTGTTAAATAATGATGAGAGCTAGGAAATTTTTCGCAAGGCAATGTAACCACATATGCTGCTTGGGGGAGGGATGTATTTTATTGGTCAATCGGGTACATAAATTTTCGTGTCAAAGATTATATTTGAAGGCTCTAACATATATAGTTTGTTCGATCTGCATATGTGTATTTGTATATGAGTGAGTGTATATGCGCGTGTGTGTGCGTGTGTTTTGAGATGTTGAATAACGTATTGATTTTTACATAAGAGCTCGATGTAAAATACATTAGCCTTGCACCGATTAATATCATGTCGCGTGTGCCAGGGATCATAAGAATTTTGATTCGAATTGCCGTGAAACATACAACGATTTGTTATTAAATGTATTCTAGATTCGATCAAGGTTTAACAAGGAATTTCCTTATTAAACGTAGTTTTTTAACGTTATGTGAAAAAGAGATAGAGAGAAGGAGAGAGGGAACGAATGATGGTACACGAATAAAAAAACTTTGTTGTCACTTATGTAAGAGACAGAGTCGGTATCTCTCGTGTTTGCTACTCTGTCAGCTGTATATATTGAGATTAGGAGCTCTGTGTCGACTCTTAATTATATAATGTTTAGATTAGTATCATGACGAAGCAATAGATGTGTTTGATCGTCTGTGTATGTTTTGATATTACTCAAAATATATAATATGTCAATATAAGATATAGGAGTTTTTAGAAGACTAATCATCAAAAAATGCTATGGAATTTTGTTATTTCTTTGAAGCAATAATTCAATGTTATTATTCCTAAATACCTTTTTTTATTAATTTTAATAATTATGAATTGGTAAAGATAAATTTATGGAGTTGTTGCAATTTTCATTTTCATGTAAAATATTTCAAAGTGACTTGTACGTATCGTCGCAAACGTCCATAAGAATCAAGCTGCAATAAGCGCTTCGTTCTGAAACGACAAAAATAACCGGGTGGGCTTTACGATTCATACACCCTGCTTGTATGTACGTGATTTTTTATTTGCGTTGGACGGTAAGGTTTACGAGTCCCGCGGCTGATTCCAGTTTCGTGATATACGATGGCTGTAAAAGTAGTCTGGTATACATTTTTAGTTATGCTCTACAGAATTTGCTTATTTCGAACAAAATTATATAAAGTATCGAAAAATTGAAAGAAAATTTTGTATACTAGAATTATGCGTTTATGCGTTTAATACTAAATATTATTTTGAGTCTGAAATAGTTTAGTTAGTAGTACTACTGTTTAGGAATCTATAGATCGTAGGTTCGATTCTCATCGTCTACTGGCTAAGCTATTACGCAAATCCTTTCATGCTTAATAAGTTCAAAAGAATTTCAAAAGGCGTATAAAAGTTATTATATATATTTTGAATACAATTTTTAATTATTTTTATATTATTAAATATTTTTTCATAAACTTTATTTATTTTTTACTTTTGTTTTCTCTGAATATTTTTTAATACTCATTTTCTTTTTATTTAAGCTCTATCTCTATTTAAGCTGGGGTTTTAATAATTTCATACAAAGTAATCTTAATTTCTAAAAAGTTTAACTCAACGTGGATTACAAGCACTGCACGGGATTTTTTTCTGCAGTCGTGCCACGTGTCGTGGGGGAGTCGCGAGAGTATATATTCAGAGACGTCCAAAAATAATCCAGCGTCACTTCGTTAATTCGCTTCGTTATTTCAAGTCGCGGCTGAGGGGGAGAAATATAAGGAAAGGGAGCTTTCAAAGATGAAAAAGTCTAAAGAGTGTTGGTACGAGCCGTCTGGCTATTGAACCACTGTGGTACGATGTCTAAAGGAGTAGAGTTAAAAGAGCTTTTTCTCCATGTGCGCCATTACTTTTTTATCAGTATACTAAATTTATATCTAAATATAAATCGTTTCTTAGAAATCTAAAAATTGCAAATTTTAATACAAAAAAGAAAAAAAATTTTAAAGGCGGCAGACTGAAATATTGCACTTTTTGCGCAACGCTATATATAAAAGTCCATCACTATATACATATAAAGCCTTTATCCATAATCCGGTAAATCTGCCAAGGATCATCTTAACCCAAATCCCTCTCCTTACATCGATAGCCACCTACCGATGTCAAGTGCGCTTGCCATATTACTCGCCGCAATCGCAAGAGAGACCCGATGGAATTGAATTCGGGAGAGAATCCCTCACTCCCTCTCATCACAATAAATGGAGAAGAGGAATACTCTCTTTTCCCAGTGTCTCCTTGGCCCGTTTGCCGCGTTTCTGCTTGACTCGGCCTTGGCACACGTGTCCACAGTACTATTGCTCTTCTGCTGCTGTTACCATCGCGTATACATACACACTATATCTGTCCTGAATCCTCGCGTGTCCTTGATCCTTTCTCCCCCCTCCTCCTCCATTTATTCTTCGTTCTGATCTGCGTTTCAACGCCTTTCCTATACTGCGCGATATCCAGCCTAGCCTAACCGACTGAGAGTAGTTTTCAAATTTGGCAGAGATCCATCTCAGTATACGATATACGTTGAATCCGCGAAAGTGAGAGCAAGAAGATTTTAGACACGAGAGGTAGACACACTTTCAATTGTACGAGGCTTGGAAATTTAAAGAGAAAAAGCTTGCGATCTTCTGCTATACCTACTACCTACCACCCCTCACCCCCTGCCCTCCTCAAACACTGAATTATTCATGAGGGTGCGGAGTAGCTGCTGCTACTACTCTCGGTTTGTGCGATAACGTTTTTACTCACATGCTAGTTGTGTGTGTGTCTATCTATCTATGTATGTCTCTTTGGACTTGTGCTTTATTTTACTTTCTCTTTTTGTCTTATATTCAATTCTGATGCCTGCCAATTGAATATGACACTATCCAATGTGAGGTTTGTTTTCAATCAAATGGTATATAACCACTAATACAACGTAAAAAGGAACTATTTATTATAAAATGTTCACCAAGTATTTTATCCATAACAATTGCCTCAGAAATTAAGTCTCCAAATCACGCTAACCTACATCTCCCATCAACTTCATACATATACATCTTCAAAGACTAATACAAACATGTTCAAAAGCGGATTAATAAAGAAAAAAGGCACCTTTAGTTACCAAGCACCACGCATCTGTTCATCGTCTGTTTCCACACACATAAAAGCAATATAGGCGTTCTGGCTTATCGGTTTCGATAAGGAAAAAAAAGTCAGCCAGTCACACACAGAGGGGAAAAAAAGCATCGAGGCACGAACGTCAAAAAGCTGTGGGTACTTATGTGCGACATCCCTTACGTAATGTTAAAAAGAGCGACTCAATAAACGCTTGGTTATTATATATGAGAGAAAGAGAGAGAGACACTGAGTATATAATATATGCGTCAGCAATGATCGACCCCACTCTATAATACGTACATTGAAAGCAACCGCGTAAGCGCGAGCTTCTTCCTTTGTCCATATAGACCTGCTTATCATACTCCTCCTCTCTCGTTCTCTCTCTCTCTCTCTCTCTCTCTCTCTCTCTCCCTCTTTTTCTTTCTTTTCTTTTTCATTCTGGACGTGTTTGCGCTCACGCGGCCTCTTTCATTACTTTGTTTTCCAGCCTCGCACCGATAACATTGCATAATTAATTCGTTCTCATGTCTTCAAGAGTATTGAGCGTTTACGGGACGTTGATTGATTTACTTTATTCGTTCGATAATTTGACGGCGGGAGGAGGGGGAGGGGGGGGGGGTAGGAGAAAAGATCACGTTTATAAGTTATGCCCTCCAGAATTTCTTTCTTTTTTTCTTTTTTCACTCTATTTCGAGCTACGTGCTTTGCGCGTTGAGCGATCTGGTTTTTCCTGCGAGGGGAAACATATATCGTTTGAAGTGTATATACGTTCTGTATATAATCCCGCGAGAGATGTGAGATGCTAATTATATCTCTCTTCCCTCTTCGACTGGAGAAATATTTCTTTCTCCCTTGGAACATTTAATATTTAAAGCTGTGATTCAAACCCGACCCCGATTTTTTTTTTAAATACGAATATATAACGTTTTATTTTTTCGGTATGTGGCCCTCACATACTGCTGGATTATATAATTGAATAAAGGCAGTAGTATAGCAAGCAGGTCGCGCAAGTGTGTGGAATGCGCCAAAGTTGATTTGTTTTCTTTCAGCATAGAGTTGTGTCTCTACGATATACAGACGCGAGATAAGGTTATTTTTTTTTATTTTAAGGAAAATATAGAATTTTTGTATGAGCGAGGTGAAATGGCGAAGGAAACACTGGCGTCAGTGAATTTTGTAGAGAAATTTACCGGGAAGATAAAATATAAAAAAAAAAAATTGGGGCCGTTAAGTTAAAAGATAGCTTAATAGAGCAACTGAATGTTGTCATTTGGTTGACTAACGTAACCGTTTGTTCTCAAGGTGTTTCCTTTCAAAAAAAACTGACGTAACACATTGTAATGTAATATTAATTATCGAATAACCCCCCCTCTCTCCCACTTTTTCTCATCTGAATCCCCTCTAATATTATCTTTTCACGTAAGCGCGATTGTGTCTCAAATGAAGCCTCCGTTTTAAGCGAGTGTGTGTATGTGTGTTATATATTCCAGAAATTCCTAAATTATATAATCGGCTTAACCAAAACAGCCGCGTTGAGCTCTCGGTTATTCTTGTATATTAATTATCAAATTGGCCCAATCAATTAATAAATAGCTCATCCTCTTTGAGAGAAGCTGACCTTGCCGCACGAACATATCGCATACTAAAAAAAAAAAAAACAACGTGCACTGACTTATGCGCACGCGTTCTTAATTAACTCGTGCGATAATTATTTTGCAATTATTTGTATAATAAAAAAATTTCGTTTTCAATATATATCACAGGCGGTTGTGCTGTGTAGAGCTTGCGTGTATTTTATATTCCGACTAACGTATATCCCTTCCACTTACTTTTAATAGTATAGAGGTAACGATTTTGTAGACTTACACATATACACAAATAAGTTAAGAAATCCAATGCACACCGTAAGTGGAAAACGAGAAAATATGGAAGTAAAAAAAAAAGAGGCCGCTAAGAGGGTTGTACCACAGTTTACGGTATACTAAGGCAGGTGAATTTACTCGACGTCGAAAGCAATGCGCAGGTGCACGCAAGTGTATTGCGTCCAATCTGTATTTGTGTTTATGTGTATGTGCGTGTGTAAGTAAGTATTGCAGCTGTGCCAACCTTCGTCTCCATAGAAGAGTAAACCAAAAATGGTATGGCCTTTTTCTTTACGAGGCCATAGCGAGAATAAGAGAGAGAAATAAACGTGGTTTTCTACTTTTCTTGCCTTCACCGTAGCGTTGACACTTGGGATTTATATTTATGGCGATCGTTGTGTTTATCCTTTTTTTTTGCGCTTCTGAAATAATCGTTGTACCAGTTGTGTATTTATGTCGATGATTACAAGAATGACGAATATATAGAAAAAAATTGGTTAGAAGAAATAAACTTATCAAACACAGATTGTTTTTTTTTTTTTAAATTTTTTTATGAAATTAACAGTTTACGAAATTAATTTGCGAAAACTCAGTATATTCGTCTCCTTTATCAAATCAAACAATCTCGATCTTCTTGTACAATTGCACAGTCGACGAGTTAACAAGTCTTCCCCATACCAAAAACGCGCCAACAATCAGACGTTCCCAATGAGATCGCAACCTCCTTCGAACAATGAAGTACAACCAGCTTAGAGTCTCTCTTCTCTCTTTCTTTCTTTCTTGCGCAAGTCAAATTGAAGGAGCGTATATAAGCGGGTTTACTAAACGGAGCCCGCAGACTATGTATATACGTGTACTTCAAATATACATCTTCCAGCCTCGCTCTGAATTGTCGCGAGTATGTATATATAAATATCCTACAGATTTATTTCTTTATCGCTATAAATGCCATATATATATACAGTTGTGATTTTCAATGATCCACTTTTGCTCTTTTGTATTTTGTTTTCTTTTTATAATTTGATTTTGAGGGTGTGGCTGATTTGACCTCTCTCTCTCTCTTTATTGCCATTTAATTAATTGCCAAAGATTAGGCATTTTAATTGATTGTTGGTTTTATGTTTGAGATGGTACGTATTATCACGTGAAAGATATTGTATTGCAATATTGTAGGGAAGAATAACGACTTGACCTAATTTTCTCTTTGTAATATCATCTGAGTATTGAAAAACTTGTGTTATTTGTGCAATGTTTTTTTTTATATTTTTTTTTCTCGTATATTTTATTATTTTTTCTTTTATTTTTATGAAAATTGTTTCAAAATCACGGGTGTTATGTTTGTTGTTATTAGTTTCTCTTTGCAGGTGAAATTATTCATCGGACAATTATTCTCGTAAAACTGCCTGGCTATATATACATTTCTATATAGTTGAAATTTATTGCAAACTGTTACCCTCCTCCCTCGTCTTTCTTTTCTAGCACTGATGTAATATTTCGTAATAATAAATAAAACCGAACTAAAGTATATATACACACACATTTAATTCTACTTCGGTATTAGCTCATTGTTATGTATACCCAGCTAAAATAGCACCGAGCGATTGTTACAGACTTACGTGCATATAACAAATTTGTACGAGAATTGCTTATGGAACGTTTACGAAATACATTTTCTTTCTTTCTTTCCTTCTCTTCTTATGCGGTTATTAATATCAGTCTTAGCCATTCATTTCTTTGACCCTTATATACTTGCTCATAATATCCACAACTTAGCTAATTTAACTTTACACCCAAGCTGCTTTTGTGTATCCAACTTTTGTTCAATTTCAAGTGTTTCTATTTTCAGATTTCAATTCTTATTCATTAGCTAATACATACAAATTAATTTTTTTTTTTTCATTTATTAGGAAAAATAAAAAAATTGTAAGCAAAGATGAGTATTAGGCTTTTCTCGCGCGACATCAGTAAGATAGTACAGCGAGAGGCACACTACTAACTCTTGCTGCCTATAGGTCCCCCCGTTTATGTAAGTGCAATTTGAGCCAAGTCGCTCTATACGTAAAACGTAACAGACATTTGCTAGAGCGTATTTATCTAATCTTGGAGCGCGAGCGAGTGAGCAAGCGAGTGTAGTGAGTGAGTGAGCGCACACGTTTAAGAACCTAGCGCTTGGTGGTCTTTCGTCTATTCTCTCTCTCTCTCTTTCTTACTCTCGTATTATATGCTTTGCCCCCTACGCGATGCGTTGCATCACTGAAAACTGCGCGCCCGGCCTAATGAGATTAACGACGGCTCGTTTGTCTCCTCTTCGTCTTCCTTACTCCCACCACCCCCGCTTCCTAACTTTTCTTTTCCTCGCCAACACTCCCTTCTTTTTCTTCTTCTTCTTCTTCTTTATTTTGAAGTTGAACTTTTTTCCTTCGACTTTACTATCTGTCTCTTTCCATTCATTTTGGCGTCTTTTTGTTTTTACTCAGCGCTTCTAAATAGTATGAGTTGCAAGCATGTGTAGCTAGTAGTAGCTAGTAGCTAACGTAGTAGTAGTGGTAAAGAAGCGTGTAAGCTTGACGATGACGACGACAGAAGCGACGACAAGTGCGTCGCTCGGGTGCGACTTTTATTTTTGACTTTTCGGTTTGTTTATGTAACGAGATGAGGGAGGGGAAGAGGAGGACGACTCAGGCAGCATGTGTGAGTGTATGTATACTCGGCTCTGTTTATATAAACACACCGGCCTATTTATCAAATTAAATTTTTTGAGCTCTATACGTCACTCGTGGGGCCACTTGAAAGATAAGGTGATTTTCTGATTTGCTTTGAATGTGCTGCACTGGTATTTTTTTTTTTTTTTTTTTCAGTATTAAATGAGTTGCTTTTGATGTTCGTAAAAGAGAGATAAATTGATGCAGTAACGTAATATTTGAGATAAAAAAATTTTTTAAAATGATATTAAGTAAAAAAAAAAGATTAAAATTTAAAAGGTACTGAAATTTGGAGATTGTCGAGATTTTCAATGAAATCTATTACACAAGAATATAGAGTTTAAGTGAAAATCGAATTTTAAGCGCAGAAACGTGAACGAAATTTCAATCAATAATTCTTATATAATTTTCTCTCTCTCGAAAATTCAGATGGTCTATCGAATAGCTTCTGCGCAAAAAACTAATAGTAAAACGACTCAAGAGAATTGTAAAATTTAGGCAATGTAGGAAAAGCAATACGAGAAAAGTTAAAAAGATGAGGGTATAAAAATAAAAAAGGCGCGGAAACATTATCGACCCAAGTATGTGTTTTTAGCGTAAAAATTACGTAAAGAAAAGCAAGAGGCATTGTGTTGTTGGTTGAAGGTATTTATTGGTTTTATAAGTGCAGACAAAAGTACACTATGGTTACATTCTGCAACTTGTCAATTGGTGTTACTTTACTTCTTATTCGGATGAGTGGTAAAATCTCGAAAGTGTCTGTGTAATTTCAGAGTTGAGGAAAATTTCATATTTGATCCAGTCTATCTCGTAACGAGCTGTGTGCCAAGTATATAGAAGAGATTCAAAGACGTACGTAAGCTTGATGTAAGGATGAGCGTGGGTGATTACGAGTAAAATAAGAGCGAACTTTTGGGTAAAAGATAGGGGATTTAGCTATATTTCATGTTGATTCTTGGAGATAGTTAAGAAATCAATAATAGCATTAGACGTCGAAAGTTGTGTATTAGTAAAATATTAATCGAGAATTATTAAGCCTATAAATGTTTGGATTGAATGTGTTATGTAAGTTGAGAGAGAGAAAACAATGTTTTCATGATACTCGATACTTTTTTTTTTAAAAATAAGATTGTTTTATTTTTGTGTTCAAAATATAATCTTAGTTGCTTTTAAATGTGTGCAAGCTTTGCATCTTTTTCTCAAGTTGAATATTTTTAAACTATTTACCTTTTAGCTCTCGTTTTTTCAAGTATGTAATAATGAGGATGTTTACGAAGAGCTTGCAACATCAAAATAATGATGTGTGCGCTCGTCCTTCGTGTTTTGAATCGTTAAGCGATTATACACATTTATGTTGGTTTTAGTTAACGTAGTAAAGAAATTTTTAGTGCTGTGATCTATTTTTCCGTAAAAAAAAAAAAGAAAAAAAAAATTTTAACTACGCATAATACCTACTAACAAAATTTTTTTATTCAATTTACATTTTTATGATAACAATCTGTTTTTTAAAATTAAAATAATAAAAAAAAATTACGTGTTGAATAGTTATTTGTATAACTTGTATTAAAAATATAATTATTTAAAGAAGGTGAACTCATCGAAATCCCAATATATAATTAATCAATACTCCGTCACCGCAATCAAGCACACATAGCAAACAATTTAAATACTTCCTCTTGAATCTTTAGCTTCATCACCAAGCCTATACACATTGCATGTAAATTATCTGTTTTTGACTATATATAACATCAACAGCATCGTTAACATTCAACAAACAGCCATTTCAAAACTCACAAGACTACCACAAACATCGTTGCATCTTTTAAAAATCAAATCCAATTCCATCCGCAACCAACAAAAAAATCTCGACAAAAAACTCGTTCGCATCAGCCACAAAAGAAGAAAAATAAAATCGACAACGACGGTCGAGAGACCGATGCATATACATTTTCGACGCCTCGTAAATTCAGCATCCATGTCTTTGTCTCCCTCCATCACGTCGGTCGCGAGTGCAAAAGCCGCGTATCTCCAGGAATCTGCTCTCGGCGAATGCATTGTAGAGAGAGAGAGAGAGAGAGGGGCAAGGAGCAGCCAGCTTCGTAAACGAGACTTGGCGTTGTTATATAAGCTCTCCCTCCTCTGCTTCTCTCTCAGACTGGCCGTGAACTTAGTGTGGCGTCCAAACGTGCAGCTGTTCTTTTTTTTTTTCTTTCTTTTTTTAGGAGAGAGAATGAGTGAACGTATGGCGCGCTGCACTAGCTTGAGAGGGTAGAAGAGGAGGGGAAAAGATGGTAGTAAAGAAGGGAAGAAGGAATTTATGTGCTGAGATGGATGCACAGAGGGAACAAAGGATTCGGAGAGAGGCCTTCCTTCTTCTTCTTCTTCTTCTTATTCGTGAGATTTTTGTCGTTTTGTTTTTAGTGATTATTTATGCTGACTGTTTCTTTAGCTGTTTTGCTTTTACGAACTGGCAGAGACTTAGCATTGTTATTTTCTTTGTTTTTCAGTTTTTTTTTGCAGTTTTTTTTTTCTAAAATTGGAAGGTTGTTATTTTTTGTAAGTGGATGCAGATTCAGCACTAGCCAAATTATCATTCTTAAGTTTTGTATAAATATTACCATTTTTTGCGCAAATGTGATAAGCATAATATTTATCGTTTTCGCGTTAAAAAGAAAATGTTTCCAGTAATTAAATAATTATAGTTAATAACTGGCCAGTCAATAAATCAATCGCCACCTAAAACGTGTTACAATTTAAATAATTATAAGAATCAGCATGTTTCGTAAATGGTTTGTTTTTTTTTGTTCCAAGAAACATACATTACTTAACTTCGACACTCGCGAAATAACCGACCCATTGGCCATTATTTTCACATTCGGTATTATCGCTCGAATGCAACAGGCAGTCAAACTTCAGTCTTGTACGCAATTTCACTTCAACTTTTAAACTTATAAGAAAAAATTAAGAAAAATAAAAAGAAAGAAAGTATCAATTTCCGTAAGCCATCAGAAAGATCGCGAAAACGTTAAATCGTCGATTAACTGGCCTGCTTACAAGCTTATTCTTGAGTAAGAGAAGATAGACTCTTCATAGGGTAGAACGAGAGGTGCTGTGTGTTTTGTCGTGGCTATTAATAGTGTCATGATGATCGTCAGGTGGTTATCCGCACAATCTCAGTGAACGGACGCGAGCATCGACCCTATCGTGACGCTTTGTGCGCATCACAGCTTTTGCGGATGGGATATAATATAGAGTGGACTGATGCAGCTTGTTGTTTGCTAAGTCTCGCTTTGGTGCTTGTCTCAATTATGTCGATTTGTTGGGAGGTAATTGCTCAGGCTATTTTTGAATTTATTAAAACTTTTTTTAAGCTAAAATTTTTTAATTACGGATGGTATTTTATTTGGGAATTTGTTTAACTAAAATAAGTCATTCAGAACATTGTTAAAAAAAATATTAAAGAATAGTAAGTTTTTGAAAAACAAAGAAAATTTTATCTTGCTTACGCGAGATAAAAAGCACAGCTTCAAAGCAACCGAGACAAAGAGAAAATTTTCGTAAAGCATTTTGCAAGTAGTAATAGATGAAACGATTCAGACATTCCTGTATACAAAATTAAACCAGCGCATTTTTCTGTTTGAGTAACAAAGTCTCAAAAACTTTATATTTTTTTTTCTTTAATCTACAAAAGTTCATTTAATTAAAGCTTTATTAGTTATTCAGACAAAAGTTTCAAATTGTTTTCAAACTATTTTTACAGTAAAATTTTGACCAGTAAAAGGAAAAAATCTGCCCAAGAAAAATATTTCTCCACTCACAAAGCAAAAGACAAAAAAAAAAAAATAAAATGTGGGTAAAAGAATAAACATCAAACTTTGCCAAGAAACAGATCACCTTTTTTTTTTAAAAATCCGGTCAAGAACCTCTTCTTAAGTAAAACTTATGAGCAATAGAGAATCGGATGATAGAGAAGAGGGAGAGAGTAGGTACAATTCGCGCATGATATCGGCCGTTCCTTTTCCATTCATGCTTGAGACTCAAGTCGCGTGTACACGCATGCCTGCTGCGTACACACATACGCATACACACGCATGTACGTATGCGTTAAATGCCAATACGAAGCGCAAACTCGCAGGCTCAGTCTGCGAATGGAGATAGAGACACGCGTTAATGACTCTCTCTCTCTTCTTCTTTCTCTCTTAAGAAACATCTCGCTTATTCTTAAGCACTTAAGACCGAGAGGTATATAAAAAGAGATAGAAGAGAGTGCACATGCACATGCGCGCGCGCGCGTGTGTGTGTCGTATACGAATGAGCGAGTAAGCGAGCGAGCGAGCGAACGAACGAACGCTCACACCTGACCTTGGGACTTTTAGCGGGAGAGGAGTTCGACGACCTGCGCCGTCGGCGCTATACGCAAGGTCGCTCTCTCTCTCTCTCTCTCTCTCGTCGAGTGTGCGCTGCTGCTGTTGCAGTAAGCTTACAGCTCGATTCGTGCAGTGTATAGCACAGCGCGCGAGCGATGCATTCCTTTTCACGGATGGCGACGAGCTAATGATTTTTGTTGTTCTGAACGATGTTGGATTATTTTAATGCTAAAATGTTGATCCAGTATAAAAATAGGTTGATTCAAGGACAAATCGATGATGCAAAATTTTTAGATTTTAGAAATAACGCAATTTATGCGAAAAATAACACAACAAAAATTTTTTTAAATATTTTGCAAGATGTGTTTTAAATATTTATCAATCATTGCTTGGATTATACACAAGTAAGAAATATTGAGAAACAGAGGTAGCATTGTATACCAACTTCTGTGATACATGTCAAATCAGGGAAAAAAAATCAAAACTTCAAGGTCTGAAGCAAGAGAGCTTTTATGATAAGCGGTAAATTGTCAAGGCATATAACACAGTCGAAACCTTCGGTAGCACAGAGAGATCCCGATTGAAATTGATGTCAAGATCGAGAGATCAGAAGAGGAAGAGGGAGAGAGAGAGAGAGAAAACCGAATCAAGAGTAAGAAAGAGAAGAGGAGGCTATTGGTCCGGAGGCAGAGACCGGTCATCGTAGTTGCAGATGTGAGTGTGCATGCAGGAGAATCAAGGAGGAGAAAGAGAGAGAGAGAGAGAGAGAGAGAGAGAGAGAGAGAGAGAGAGAAGGCACGATTCCGACGTCTGGGAATCCGGACAAAGAAGTGTTCGAGGGCAAGCTCCTCGGAGGTCGTCAGCCTACGCCGGACGGACTCTTGATTAAAAACGCCTGGCCGAATGCAACAACAAGGAGGAAGAAAGAAGGAGAGCCAATATAAAGGCTACAGCCACCCGAAATCGATGATGCTGTATGCTCCGAGCGTCTGGAAGAAATTACGGTTTTTTTTTTTTTTGATAAGTTAAGATTTTTTTTAACTTGGTGTAAGATCTAGTAGACGATTGAATTATTCGCAAACTAATGTATTAATCAAGGGGTGATTTGTGGAGGATTTACTTGTTATTAAATAATTTTGGTAATCTTAAAATGTTTGTTAAATTAGATTAATATAAATGCGAAGGAAGTTTTTATTTAAAGCTCCTTGTTGATTGATATGTGCATAAAAGTTTTTACCGAGAGTTATTATCTGTACGACTTAATTGTTGTGTGGCGCTTATCTGTATCTCTCTGCACAGGAAGTTGCGCACAACTTTCTACATGTAAATTATATGATAAGAGTCGACCAAGAATGACAAGGTTGTGGCGAAATGAAGAAACGAAAATAAGAGGCGTCAAGTTGCCTTGAAAGAGTTTATTTACCCTGATTTTTTTTTTTTTTTTCGTGAAGGTTGCAAACGTTAATGTGGCCTATTTTACATTTATTTTTTAAAAATTAAATTAATACCTCTAGAATCAATAATTGAAAAATTTAATATTTCGTAACTTGTTATCCACGAATAAATGATTTTTTGTTATTGTATTTTTTTACACTTTTTGATGAACAAAATATTATTTCAGTACGAAATAATGATATGCAGAAATAAAGTACAAGTATATTTATTTTTTCAAATACTTGTATCGACTTGAGCAGAATAAAGTATTTGAAGAAGCATTTATTTTTCCGATAAGATACAATATAATGCCAATCAATTATATCTTCTATTTATCTATATATCATTAAAAAGAAATCAATTAAGTATTAATATTGTTCTATAAAAATAAATAATGATGATCGGTTACGATTGCTTATATTCGTTGTTATTTTGTTCTCCTTGAACTCGGTGGGATTATCTTTCAATGTCAAACATACGAAAAATAATCAAGTATTATATTATTTACTGGATACACTAAGCTGACAAATTAAAAAAAAAAAAAATTAAATGTCATTGACTACCACTTATTTTTACAGATAACCGGATCTACTATATTAATCACTAGAAAATAAATTTCAACGATTGTAAACAATATTGAAATCATCTCGTTTAAATAAAAAGAACACGTAACCATCGTATACTTTATCTCGATACATTTACGAATGTCAAAGCCCCACGAGAGAAAATATGCCCGTTTTCTCTCAACAATGTAAATTTATTAATCGCTTGATCGATAGTATCTTACTTTTAAAGTAATCCATGACTAAAAAACTTTTAAAAATAAAAAAAATCTAAGAATTTCGCTCAACGGGACGTTCACACTATCCAAATCCCAAAGTATTGGCAGCTTTAGCGAGCTTTCGATAGATCACTCGGCTAATTCCCGTGGCGAATCTTTCAAGTCGCGAAGCCGACGCATGACTCATCGCTAGCGGTAGCAAGGATTTGTTGAACGCCCGACGTGCCTACATACCCTCCCCCTCGTCCCTCTCTTTCTTTCTTTCTTCTCCTTCTCTTCTTTCTCTTTCTCAGCACGCCGTACGTCAGTAGTAACAGACAGCGCGACGTTAGGTGACTTGTTGGGTGTGAGTGGAGTAAGCGCGCGCGTAACCAAGCGCTTCGAATATATGCATAAACGAGCAAATTTACTGCTGGCTTTGCCAAACTAATTGCCGGAGACGTTTCATTTTCGGCTAAGAGTAGCTAAAGCCTCGTTAAATAGATCGCTTCCTATTTAATAGGCTAAACTTTTTTTTTAGATGATTTTTTTTTCATTTTAATATTGGTTGAATTTTTAATTTTTTTTTTATTATTTTAGGCTTGATTAAAAATTTGCGTAACGAAATAAGATTCTTTTTCGTAAATGTATATCACAGATCATATAACTGTTTTGATTAATGAAAACAATTGAGTCGTTTTCTTTTCTTGAGAGTTGTATTTTTTGCTTGATAAGACAACGCTTTTAAATCGAATCGAAAAAAAAGAGAGCTTTCAATTATATAACGGAACTTGGCTATATGTACGTGTGTATGTGTGTATATATTTGACGCTGATTATATTCCATCTCTGATACATATTATAAATATTAGTTTCGAGATAAGACCCCGATATTCTACGGAATTGTAATGTATGTCTGTATATGCTTTCCGATCGACGTCAATGCGTGAAAAATAATTAACAGATTCGTTGAACTTCTCTTAAAGCTTGCTTTAATAAACCGGAGCGCGTCTGCTTACGATCGACTCTAATCTCTTTATCAGAAGTACCCCGCGCGCTCGCGCCAGCCCACGTGGTCTTCTGTATTTGTCTAGTCGCTTGAGTTTTACGTAATTTATTTTTTTTTACACCAAAGCACACATTGTGTAACTGTTTTAATAAAAAAAAAGAAGAAGAAGAAGAAAAAAAAATAGACTTTGTTATATAAAAAAGGAGGTAGAGGTTGTAGTCGTAGTTCTTTCCGATATGTTTTACGTGTATTATGTACTATCGTTTTCTGTTGCTGGCGCTGACGATATCGAGAGAGTGAGAGCTAATATAAACGAGTAAATCCTGACGTGCTGTTCATTGTTTTGTGTTTTGCATTTTTATTATATATACGCGCAAACGTATATTTTGTTTTTAATATGCTGAATCATTGGGTGTGTTATAAAAAAAAAAAAATTGTTGGGTCTTAAATTCTTGTTGTCTTCTATGATTTCTCGTTAAGATTTGACACCTCGTAAGAAAAAAAATACTACCTATACCCGTCTTATTTAAATAATGCTGATTCTTTAAGGTGTTGCATAACAAAACTAGAAAAAAAAAATTATTTATGGGGCTTAAATGAATTAAATTTTTTTATTTTTTTGATGGGGGATGATGATGTGTGTTTTTTATGAATATGTTAAATTTTTTAAATTTGTTTTGTATGCCAAGATAAATGTGACGTCAATATACTCGGTATGATTATTCAAAGAATATCAATTTTAAATGTTATTCACACGTTATACAAACATTTTGAATCGGAACAACCCAATCGCTAAATAATATCAATTCTCAGAATTGAATAAAAAAGTGATGATCTGTTTTTGACATTTTGCAGTCAAATAGTACTACGATACATATAAAATTTTAAGTTTATTTGGAGGTTCATTATCTACAAGTGTATTTCTAAAATTTTTTTTGTAAACATCTGAAGAAAAAGTTAAAGCTTCAACAACCATACAATTAAACGATTTATCTGACTCAATTCCTCAAGAGTTCTAGTTAAACAATTGTTATAATTAATTGTTTGCAACACCTTGTTTTTGACGAGTCACTTGACTCATACACAATACGCAACGAGAGCTTCTCCTATCTATATTAAAATTTCAAAGAACCAAGTCTTTATGTAATTGAATTTACATCTATTTTTTTCCTTTTTTACATAACATTTGAAAATTTTGCACCTTTTGAAACCAGTAAAAATTAATTTGTAATTTTCCTTTGTTCACCATATAAGTCAACTATTAACTCTTCCTATTTTAAAACAGTCCCAAATCTAGTTTTAACACCCCAATTGCAAATCCCTTGAAACTTTTACCACAATCAAATTACTCTCTAAACTTATTTTTAATTACCTATTCACCATCCTTAAACTCATTTCACCACCCAACCTAATAACTTGTTGAAAAATTCAAAAACTCACCAAGTTGCACAGCCAAATCATATCGTTCCAAAGCCTGGCTTAAATGTCCCTTCTTGAGGAGGGCGTCAGCTTCATGCCTAGCAGCGCTAGCTTCAGCCTCTCTGGGCCACCACTTTTCCACAAGCCTCTGTATGAGCACGTTAGTTTCGAGGCTGATTTTGTCAGGATCCGCTCGTCTCTGGCCACACAGCTTGCAACAGTTGTCCCGCTCACCGTTACTATTACCACCACTGTTGTTGTTGCTACCACTAATACAACCACGACAGAACGTGTGGCCGCAGTCCAAGGTAACCGGCTGATATAACGCACCCTCGCACACCGGGCAAGCAAACGACACCTGCTCACCAATATTACCACTACAACTATTTCTCCAACTCGCGTGTTGTTGTTGTTGCTGCTGCTGCTGTAGCTGGTGATTACTTTGGTGGTGGTGATAGCCGTGATGGTGATGATGCGAACTTGGAGGTGTTGACAGACCGAGTTCTTCGAGGAGTGCGTTTACCAGGTGTCTCAGCTTATCCGCGGGTACGTTGCCATGGGCGAGGCAGCGGGAGTACACGTCAATCGACTCTCGCACCCTACCACATCGAGCCAGGGAATCCCCATAGCCCAGCAGCACCTCAAAATTCGGAGTCTGCTGTTTGAGGCATCGCTCGTACATTTCAACCGCGAGCCGGTAGTTGCGGGAGGCGAATGCTTCTTTAGCCATCTCGGTCATCCTGCCGTCCCCCCAAACAGCAGTAGCAGCAGCAGCAGCTGAACTACCAACTCTCGTACCCACCCTCGTTCTTTTTCTCCTCCTCCTCTTCCTCTTGGCCCTCTCGGCCACTCTATTTTGCTCCGTAGAATCCACCTTCGATTTGTATCGCCCAACTTGATCCTTCACTCATGTCAGACGAACATGAGTGAGGGAAGCTTTAGCCGGGCTACAACTCTCTACTTGCGATGACAACAACAACACCAACCACCGCCACCAGCCAACGAACTTGATTATCCGCGCACACTTATGCAACACACTGCTCTCTCTCGACGAACGAGACGTCGCGCGCGACCGCGGGGGGAAAAGCCCGGGAAAAGGGCCGGTATACGCGTGGGCGGATGGATGATATCTGTATGTATGTGAGTGGGTGGGTGGGTAGTAAGCACAGACGACAAAAGATAGTTGTAGTAGTAGGGGTGGCCGACCGGAGCCGGGCGCTAACTACTGCGCGGACGCCCCCCACGCGTCAAGGGGCTGCTCCTCTATTTTGCCGGCACTCTACTTTTCCAGCTAGGATGCTATCAAATTATTTCACTATCCCGGCGTAAACTTGTATTTAATCAGTAGCCGGTCTTTTAAGTCAAGAGCACTCGCGTGTATGTTTTTTTTCCAAAAAACTGTTTCTCCTTTATATTTTTTTGTCTTTCTAAACTCAAAAAGTGTCTTTTTGAGACGGTGCTGCTCGACGTCCGGAGCGCGCGCGCACCGTTCGGGCTGCTCCCGTCGACTGTCGTGTCTCGTACTGTGCTTTCGCGCTCTCTACGCGGCTGGCTTGCTGCCGGCAGCTGCTGCGGCGGCGCTGGCGTTGGCTATATACAAGCTAGTGGTGGTGGTGGTGGTCGTGCGCGACTTCGATCGGCGTTGGCGGCGGTAGTAGCGCTCAACCTGACGATACACAGTGAGTGAGTGAGAGAGAGCAAGTGAGATGAATGTATAGATGCCGGCGTAGGAGAAGAAGAAGAAGGAGCAGCAACGTGGGTGGAGGATGGACGCTCGGCTCCACGCGTAATGGGGGGATTATGGTAGTCGTTGGACTAGCGCGCGCGCGCAGGCTCTCTGACGAAGGCAATGACTTTCGAGGGATGTTACGTACTGTTGCGCAAGGAACATCACTCCTACTGCTGACTCTGTCTTCTCATCAGACCGGCCCTTTGTGTATGATCCGCCGCATCTTGTATCTCGCACGTACATACATATACATTCAGTCTAGTGATGATGATGATGACGTTTTCTTCTCTCTTCCCTTGCGCGCACGTGGAGTTTTGGATTCTGCGTGTACGTGCGTACTTGGACTTCTCGATCTGTTTCGGATTTCTTTGGTCCCTTTGTTATTTTAAACTTGAGATGATTGATAAGTCCTGTGTGATGTGACGATTAGATTTGGATTGACGTCTTTACTACCCTGGATAACAGAGCTTTTATACATTTTTCTAGTTTGAAAGACGCATTCGAATTTCCTAGAAATATCTTAATTTAAATATAACCACCACACATGAATTTTAACCCCTATTATGTTTTTTTCTTATAATTGATCGTAACATAAAAAACACACTCAGTAAGGTCATTCAACCACAACTTATAAGTTTACAAGCAAACCAAAAATCAATGAGTCTTTACACAGCTATTTATTTTCATCCTCTATTCTCCTTCTTTCTCTCTCTCTCTTTCTCACGTATCGTCGACACAGCTGTCGTTCCACCCTTTTTGGCACATCTTTCGCCAACCAAACAACCAGGCTCGACGAAAGAAAAGCTCAGTAGGAGGTAAAAGCTCAGCTTCCCTACCCACGAATGTCTGAAAATCGATCGGCTGCCTGGGTAAGCGATAAACACTGTGCTATCGGGTCACAGCGGGGCTGAAAGAGAAAGAGGGAAAGTTGTGGATCGTGTGAGAGGGGGGAGGGGGAAGGGGGAAGAAGCAGTGGGACACTTGTTGTCCGTTGCGAAAGACACACTGTTGCCCCCTTTGACGCCGTTTATACCTGCGTGTGCGCACTAAACATCTCTCTCTCTCTCTCTCTCTCTCTCTTTCTTTTTTGCTCTTTCACCCCTTACAATTACAATAACTTTTGGCGCGTAATTACAATGTCAACTATGTTTTTGGTTTTACTTTGCAATTTTATATTTTACCCGGCAATGGTTTTTAAGAGGTAAACGAAATAAAGACGCGGACCAGCGCGTCGACCCGTACATTTCCATCGGATCAATCGTCCGGAACTGGCCCTCCTGGACTGTACACAACGTATAAGGGAGACGCATACCATATATGGAAGAGCTACTTCCCAGGCACGCATGAGCAGTGAAGAGACGCCGGCGCCTGCGCGGCAATACACACAAACATATACACACACCCACATACACGAACGCGTGGTCTTATATGGATGAGGGAGAAGTTCGGGGGATAGTGCAAGCACATGCAATCGACGGCTTTGGTATTATGTATGTAGCAATGCTGAGGAGGCGTACATGCTGGTGATGGTTGTCTTTTTCGTTTTTGTGTCTACCGAAATTTACGGCTTGTTTATGTTGACGTGAGGGAACGTTAATGTTCAAGTCAAACGTGAGCTTCGTTTTTTTGATGTTGGATGGACTGTTCTGAGATAAGGTTTTATAGGTGTACATTGGAGAGAAAGGATATGGTGTACTTTGTAATTAACGATCAGGATGATTTTAATTTACTTGGCGAGAGGCTTTTATGTGTGGATTGCTAATTTAGAATGTTTGATTTATATGAGATGGGAAAGGTTGAATTTTTAATGTATTGCGACATTTAGTGAAATATATTTTTATATTGAAAAAAAAAGTTAATTTGAAAAATTTTATTTGAATATTGTTAATTTAAATGTGTCTAATAAGTATACTTGATTAAAATACTAAAGTTAATGATGATAGTTGTTATGCTCATTTTTATTTTCAAGGGAATCGTGATTCATTAAAAGAACATAAATTATTTAAATTAAATAAAATATTATTTTTTACTTTGTAGGACGTTTTACTATTTAAATTAAAAAAAAAAAACACAATAAAATAAATTAAATTTATTCTGCAAACTTAGTGAATAAATCAATGATATTATTGTTAAATATAATTATTAAATATTATTATTAATATCTGACCATTGGTATGGCTATTTTGAAACTGATTATACATCATACTTTCCGTATGCGAACAAGAGATGTATGTTATTAGTATTCTAATTGATAATTTATCACTCCAACATCCGTTCATATTTTCAGAAAAGTGTACAAGTGAATAAATTAAAGATTACTTTTGCTCATTTCATTTATCTTATCAGTTGTTTTGTTTCAACAGTGCATCTGAACTTCAACGAATAAAATGTATAAAAATCGATGCCAACGAATTGTTTATTATTTATTAGTTTTTTTTTATCATATACATTGTAGTGTATATTGTTAAACCATTAATCTTTATGAATTGTAGAAAAATGGTATTTTTACATGCAATACAAATGTTAACTTTTGAGTCTCAAAATTGACATAGCCATTTAAATTGCGCGTGTTTTTTCAGCTGTCCATTTGTTAGCTCTTCTCTAAAACACATCGTTATCGCGTGACACATAGTTTTACAAGCAATTCAAATAAAGTTTTAAATAATAAAATTTTTCCATTCAGTATCGTTTTATTAAATATGATATACACTTTGAAATAAATTGAATAACACGACTATTTTCATTAGTTCGTAAATTACATGAATATATATATATTCATCAAACTGCACATGATAAAATGTATCTGTTAACGATAATAGTTTTTATCAAACGCTTCTTTCTTGTCGCGAAAACAAAATATTTGTTTTAAACGCCTTTTTTTTTTTTGTTAAAAAAGAAAATCAATCTCTTACAATAAATGATAAATTTTTTATCGAACGAAAACTCCGTGGCATTAATATCATGACCTTTCTCATGTTTTGCACCCGTGCGAATCGTTCATTGACTGCTTATATATATAGCAGCTGATTACAAATGTTTGCAGTGTTATTTCAAGTTACCGAATCATTTTAAATATTTAATTAATCAGCTCGTGATATTATTATATAATGTAGATTTTAATCTAAATAAATTCACATTGAACATGGATTAAAAAAAAATTCCAAAATCTAAAAATATCAATCTAATACGACAATCATGTAAATTACCAAATTAATAGAATCACTTTCATCAAAACATTTATAATTTATTATCATACAGAGAAAAGCAATATTCGATCAATCTCCCTCAAATCGAATTTCCATCTTGACCGCATCAATTTCCTCCTTAACTTCTTTCCTCGCAGGAAAATCGCGGGAAATCAAGCGCGTCAATAGCATACAAGAAGGAGGAGGAGAAGGAGGAGGGAAGAGAGAGCCTTAATCTTCAACCGCTTACATATCGTGTGCGCATTTATCTGGCGCGCTTACATAAGCTATTTGTGTGTCGCGCCTCACGCGCTCTTATATACATATACACATATACGCCGCGGAAGAAGAAGAAGAAGAAGGTGGAGGAGGAGGAGGAGAGTCACCTTTGCAGCCGATCGCAAAACAAATTGTTAATCATCGAAATACCGTGGCACATCGACTGACTACATATAAAATTACGTAAAGCCCCCTCGATGATTTTATCCTCATTCGACTCGTCAAATGCGTGATACACGTATAAAAGCTCTCCCGCAAGCTCACGCCGAGCTTTAGCACCTTTTTGGCATTTATTCCGGAACCAACCGGATACTTGCGACGATGAAATTTTGATGATGATGAGAAGAGGGTAGTATAAAGAGAGAGATGATGACGTAGCTACGACGCCAGGCTAATTTGAAATCGTAACGTGAGACGTACATGAGAGAGAGAGAGAGAGAAATGCGCAATAGCCCTCTGTAGAGAACATATCGGACCGCGGAGACGTAGCTACATACATCCTACGTATATATAATATTGCACTTATATACCATTAGTGAATCATCCGGATAATATTGCGCGTCAATGATGCATTCGCACTATTAAGCTCTTCTGCGCGTTTAACTAAGGTGCAGGGATTAGACCTGCACATATCTGTTTATAAACGAGTCTCATATATTATATGAGCTTACGTAATGTCGCGCAATTGTTGTTGAGCTTGGATGCAAAATACTTTTTGTCGTTTGGAGATATAGAGAGTGTGAAAGAGCGAGAGGGAGATTTGTTGTTTAGCTGATAGGCTATAGCAGCAGCAGCTTTCGGTGAGTCATTTAGCAGTGGTTTTGGGCGCGGCGATGAGGGTGCGCGTTTACTATACTGGTGTACTGCAATCTCGACCATTCCAAAAGAGATACAGAAAAAAGAGGGGTGATGCAGATCTGAGAAATTAAAAAAAAGATTCCAAGAAACGAGTTTCGAGAAACTGCATTACAGGCATTGCTGCAATAAGCTGTATTTCAATTTCGACGTGTAGGCGTTTATCATTGGGAGAGCAGGGCTAGATAGATTGAGAGCTTGTGGTAAGTTACTCGACTATTTGAGCTTTTTTGCAGGGAGGAGTTAGAGACTAAAAAGAAGAAGGAGGAGGAGGATATCGTAGATTTTGTGAATGGATGTTTCGTAAAAGTTACGCTGAAAACAGATTACTTTATTGGGAGAAGGAAAGGAGATAGTGCGGGAGAAGAAGTTTAAAAGCCTAGTTCAAAAGCTCTGGTTATATAAAACGAGAAGGGAATATAGTTTTTCGAATTTTTTGCAAAGTAGTCGACTTGGGTTGAAAGTTTATGAGTTTATCGTTTTGAAAAGCTTGCAGTGTAGTTTTTTGGTTGCACACTGGTTTAATAGCGTTTTGACAATTATAAAATCGGTAAGTCATACCCGAAGGATACATAAATATTTATTTAATCAAAATATCAAATTTTAAATTTATACGCGGATTATGTATTTTCGAAATTTTTAGCGAATCGGGTCAAGTTAAAATAAAACTACTAAATAAATCATATGCTTGATTTACGTGTATTTAAAAAAATTTTTTCTATTTATAAAAGATTTATACAGACAAGAAAAGAAATTCAAATAAAATAAATATATGCATAAATAATTGTGAATACTATATTGCAAAATATTAAATTTTCTATCAGTATAAGGCACTATAAGAATTTTCACATATTAGTCTCGCGTTTAGTTAGGTGCATCACCGTATGATTAACCAATCTCCGTGACGCATCCATCAAACACAAACTTCAACCACAAACATTTTGGTACCAGACATCAATGCATAGTTGCATCTCAAAACCCTCTCACTACAAAACTAACGATTTTTTACGTAAGCTTCGTCATTATCTCAATATCCTCCATTAAAAAACTACTTCTCTATGCCAGATCTGCTTATATAAAAACTTAACGCGCGACGAATTTTCTTGAAAATGTACATCAAAATCCCAAAAAAGAGAGAGAGAAATATGAAAGAAGAGAAAGAGACTTTCTCGTTCGAGCGATTCTTACCTTCGTCGCCTTTACATACGCGAATCAGTCCGAAGGGGGAGGTGAACTAAAAATAAAGTGCAGACACGTGTGTGCGGGTGTGTGTGCAAGCGAGTTACTCGTATGCACAAGCCGTAAACATCGTGTTTGCTATATACTCTATGTGCTTTCTTGTATACGACTTCAACGTCAGCTGCTTACCGCAAGCTTTGAACTATGATCGTTCACTTCGTTTTGGAATAAGCGAATTTTCGAGACGCGCATGTTATTTCTTAATAACTATCCTTTCAATTTTGACAAAAAAAAAAGAATTATTTTATCGACCTTCGATTATAACAAGGTGTAAAGCTCAGCTTTGACTGAAATAAAAGTTTAGCTGTGAAGTTACCACGTGCCAACACTCTAGTAAAGCTTTTTTTTTATAATTTTTTTACTGAATTTGCTGGCGCAGATATGTTGTACGTGTGTGGTGAAGATAAGAAATGCTAGCCCACTTCGTCTTGTTTGCTCTCATCGCGTTATACAATGCTGCTTCTCGCATATGAGGGAGCTTATGTAATAACAATTTGAGATTATCGAATGAGTATATAGTAAGAAAGAAGAGCTCTTTTAATTCTAGTAGTCTCTCTCAATAGTTGGGTTTTCCAAAATTATTTTGTCACAGCTTATCTTTTTAATTTTTTATTTTTCTTGCTACTACTACTACTACTACAACTGATGATACTACGCTCAATTTTTGATAAATTATTTTTTTGTTTTTTTTTTTTTATTTTGTAAAAGTTTATGTAACCTGCTATTATTAAGAGAGCTTTGGTAATCGTCATCCTCTTAGCACTTTTTGTCACGATACTCTTTTGCATAAAATACATGTTTTTTTTTTACGCTTCATCGCCTATAGTAATTTGACGTAAATCGTGCTACTCAATAAACATGGCATTTAACCTCTCGTAAAATTGCATCAAACACCAATATCGATACTCAAACATTTAAATTAGACTTGCACCATATGTATATTATATGAATAAAACAATATTTGTTGTTGACTTTTGTCATTATCACAATCTCAAAGTAATTAAATACACTTTAAAAATTTTTTTTTTATATCTAAATATGTAGATACTTTATACTGTATGAGACGCACGTGTTACCTTTGCATTCTTTCGCAAGTATAAAAAGACGTATGATATAGAAAAGTAGAGGGGAAACCGATTGATACACACAAGTCGCGTGCGAGACATTATGCATCAGTCTTTTCGAGAAGCCCAAGAAGTAAAGAAGAATATCAGTGTATAGATCAAATGCATCTTTTATATAAGCACTTCAATCTCATTAATTCCTTACGCGCTTCATCTTCGTTAATTCAGTGCTAACGTGAAGCGCACACATAATAATATAATAACAACAACAACGAAGAATTCTTGAGCCTTGTATCCAAGAAGCGACAATGAGATATTGCAACTCGTCTAGGCATTGTTTCGTGAATTATTTTTGCCATCTTCAATATGAGGCCTGAATAAAAGACAAAGCTCTCTCTGCGTAATATAGGCATATAATAAATGAAGATCTTTAGTCGCATGAGTGGGAGCTGACTATACATAAGAGAATGAAAAAGAAAAGAGAAGTTTGGGATTTAAACAAAGGTCGTTGTAGTGCACTGGCCAAGAATTCAAATCAAGCTGCACGTGCAATTAGAGAGGTGAATATTGTAGGGTATAATCGCGACACTAACACTTTTATCGAGCATTAAAATCAGCTGAGACTAAGATTTGCGCTGATGAGCAAACTATATCTTACTCTTACATTATATCTCGTAAGGCTGATTCCGCGAAATTTCCGGTCAATCCGTCTTGACGTTTTCTTCTCTCTTCCTCGCGTATCTGAGCCCCCACGTCGTTTTTGCTTAGCGACGTGTATAGGATATGAACACATCGCGTAAGAGTCATCGCAAGCTTGCCAAGGTCCATACAGCTTCCATCCCTTCTCTCTCTTGATTCTACGAGAGTTGCCGTAGCGCCAAAAATGCTTGATTCGAAAGACGAAGAGAAAGAGAAAGACAAAAAGAGATAGAGATACTAGATGTGTAGTCCGTCTGCGGTCCATGAAATTTCTGTATCATTTGTCTGGGTTTGTCTCTCTCTCTCTTTCTCTTTCTTTCTTTCTTAAAAGTTACGTAAACGTCGGCTGTTTGACGCTCTCTCGGCGCCTACTTCTGATCTTTCTTTCTATCTTATGCTTCGTAGACGTGAGTAGCTAGCTACTCTTCTTCTACTCTCTTTCGATTTGCGACGCGACAGACTTATACTTTGTTGCCGAAATTTGCTTTACTAAGAGACACTTATCGAGCGTGACAATACTTGGAAATTAGTTTTAAAGATTCTTAATTCGCGATTGTTTGGTGATCTTTTAATGCGTGAATTTAATGTTTGATTGTACTTGATAGAATTATTTTAGGTGCTTGAATTAATGTATAAAAGATTATTTGTTTAATTTTTTTTTTTAAATAATTTAGAGATTATATAAATAAATCTTATATAAAGTGTGATGGCAATTTATAGTAACGCGACGTTTAATAAGGTATTACGTTTACTAAAATGCCTTTCAAGTAACGTTTCGACCCATGCAATTACAAAACTTCATTTTTTATAAAATTTATAAATAAAAAAAGTCCAACAATAATAAATTCAACGTAATGCTTTTAAGTAAACAACTTTATAAAAATCACTAGACTTTAAAAATAAGTTATTCGATCAAAGCTAAAAAAGGAAAAATACACATATACATACATATATATATAACCAAACTATTCAAGCGTCTAATTCTTACACAGTTCTTTCTCTCTCATACTTACGTTACAAGCGAGCAAACGAGCGTTGAATTAGATAAAAGGTCGCGTTACGTGAGGTACTATATGTGATCCAGAGAAAACGCTCGAAGCTGCTGCTGCTATTGCTGTAGCTATATTGCCTGTGCTTGGTGCGCTTTAGCACGCGTTCGCGCGCACGTTCTCTGTCTCTCTATATATATGCACATATATGTATACATAACCATATACGTATATATAATGCCAAAGTGTAACTATTCCTTTATAAAACTTCGCAACGCCACACAACAACGCTTCATTCACATAATCCCCTTCCCTTTAAGTTTATTTAAACCTAAGCCTCAAAGTGTTACATCAAACGGCTTAATTGGCCGGAGTGTCGAGCGATTCAACTTCACTCTGTAATTTTTACGTGTCAGATGTATATATGCCGGACACTTACTAACACAAGCGTACACAGATCAAATGAATATACCGACTGTTTTTGTATTTTTAAATTTTTTCACTTCGAGCTTGCGAATATCGAATAAAAAAGCTCAAATTCAAATTGTATTCTCCTTACCACTAACTAGATCTACTTCCTTCTTATCTCCAAAACACTTTAAGACACGTGCTAAAGGATAAGAGGAAAGAGGGACATTCCTTGTTCTTTAAACATAATAGCTTGCTATAATACAAGCCACGTGGATGTGTATGGCTACACTCGGGCGCGCATGCGCGAGCAAACTTTACATAACCGGCATAATACGCATCCAGCTCACGTCACTACGTGTAATACGCGCGCGCGTTAACACCATCCCTCTTCCCTCCTCTTCAATATATTTCTCTTATCCGGGCTTCTCATGATGCTTGACGATCTCGTATACGTTGGGCATTTTTCTCTTTCTCTCCCGCAGTTATAGTAGCTAGGAAAATCGGAGCGCCAAATGAGTTAGAGCGTTGTGTGTTTTATGTAAGGGTCGATTGCGTGCTTAAATGAGAATAAGAGTTTGAAAAAAGTTTATACTGTCATCGACTGTTTGTTTTGAGATTTGTGAATGTTTTATTTGATTTTGGATGATACGTGATGTTTTTCGTGATTTTAGAATATACGTAATTTGTTTGTATAATTTATTGGGTTTTTTTAAGCGAGTTGATGTTAAATTAATGACTTGAAAATTGTTACTAATGTTGCGTAGGAGTTATGTGAAAATGAAGAATGGGATAGAGCTTTGAGATCTTATATTTTTTTTATGAAATTCTAACTTTTAAGAATCGTTGCATTTAAATAAAAAAAATATTCAACATTATATAGTGTTTTAATGAAATGCACATTTTCCAATTAACCTCAATGAAGCTTACAATTGAAATTTGCGATCAATTTCCTACGTACAACTACTGCTGGCTGGACATTATACAGCGATATATGCTACAACAGCCTATAATGTTGACTTGCACGTTTTTGCCGACATGACCGACGTAGTTAGCTTTAGTCGATGTCATCGTCGTCGTTGTCTCATTGACGCGGCGGTGCTGCGCGTACTTCGGATGCTGAGCACAACAAGTTATGTCACTGGCCTCTTCTGTATGATGGAAGGATGAGAGAAACGAATATAAACGCGCGTCCGGCTTATCTCGATATAATATAGAGGATCGTTTTGCGCTTATGTGTTATTATGTCTTATATTACGCTGAATTTGTAGTTTTTTTTTATCTGTAAGCTGATTGATTGTATAAAATTTTTGAGATTGCATTACTTTAGACAATAATTTGTGATTTCTAAAGTTTTAAGTATTTATGTAATGTTTGGATATTTTGAGAGAAAGAGGTATATATACATACAAATGAAACAAATGTGTGTATTTACGTGATTTTGAAATTTTGGTCTCTCTCTCTCTCACTCTTTTAGTGAAATGTTGTCGCGGATGTTTGCTCTCTCGAGGTCCGTTTACTTGCTCTGACAATTAGTACATTTTACGAAGCGGTGGTGTATAACGTGATTATGTAAAACAGTCAGGGCGCGCGCTTGAATTTGTACGAATGTATGTATGTCTCTGTGTATTTGTGTGTATACGCCTTCATCTTTCAGTGTGTCTATTTGCTTGGAGCGAAATACTACAATTGTGTGTATGTTTGCTTTTAGTGGATTTATCTATTTAACAAATTTCTCGTTTTCGTTATGCGTAATTGTGACAAATAAAGTCAAAAAGTTTCGTTGTGTCTTTTAAGACTAGCATTATTATTTCATTATAATAGGTTTATGTATATTACGAATTTTTCGCTTAAGATCTTAAAGACTAGATATTTTTGAGAGATATTTTATTGCTCACGTAACTTTTAGTCAGAGATATATTTACGATTGTAAATAGATAAGATCTGATTTAAGACTCGAAAATTACCTAATTGTATACAAAAGTAGATACTTTGTTATCAAAATTTTTTCGACTAACATTTTTTTCTCTTTTTTTGTAACCGATTCTGAGAAAGATTATGCATTTTGGCAAATGTGGTTGATGTGTTGACTTATTCGTTTGTGTCAACCGTTTTTGATTGAAAAGATAATTTTTTTTTTATTTTTACTGAGCTTCTCTTGAAACAATGTTTAAATGCAAAAAATTGTCTATCTTGACAAAAGCTGCTGAATTATAAGTCAAAGTAAATCCCTTTCTTTTTTTTCTTTTTTAACATACGTAATTCATGACGTGCCGTGGGCGTAAGTATATCCGTGGGATCGTTTGATTTAGAGCACCAGCGACGCAACTTAAGCTCGATAGCGTGGGCTCACCGGAAATCGCCATATGCGATTTGGTGAATTTTGCATCAAAATAATCATACCTAAGAAAAATTAAAAATTAAATAAACAAAAAATCTAAATTTTCTTTGCCATCAATAAGGTGTTAAAACTGCAAATAAATAATTCAATCACTGACACACAAATTTTCCACGATTAAACAAGTGCTAAAGTAACTTCAGCCAACACACAATTAAATCCCATTTGCTGGCACACATGCAGCACCAACATGTGTCAGGCACACACACAAAATACCAGAAAAGCATATCACTTGTGTCTCAAGAATCCCAAAAATTCGACCTAATAATGAGCCAGCGTCGTACTATAATACCAAACTACTTGGGAAAATTGGAAAATTTGAGACTCTCAACCTCAGGGATGACAATAATTCTGTGGTTGCTTTGTATATATATTCGGTTATTCTTATATACAGACGATCTATCGCGTGTGCCGTCTTGGGTATATAGTTATGTAATAGTGGGTTACGTACTGACACGCGCCACGCGGTGGTATGGCCAAATAGGTGTCGTGCTAGAGTCTCGTCTTCCCTTACGTTTGACACGTGCTCGTCTACATTTCTCATAATTTTTTTTTTCTTTTTTTCTTAGCAAGGAAGGAGAATATTATATTTTTGGATGAAATTGAATATTTTTTTGTTACGAGTAGCAGGGTGTAATCGGCCTATTTTTATAAAGATCAAAAGAGTCTCGTAACTACTCGAGAGCTTATTTATGTTTAAATGTTAACGAGAGTATAATGAATTATTTTCGGTGTATAAGCCAAGATATTGCGCAATGTCTTTTTAGCGAGAAATTATTTTAGTTTCATAAAACTGATACCGACTCGATTTCATTTAGCCTGTGTATGTGTATGTCACGGTAAGAATATTAATTTACAATTTATTTACACAAAATAACGTCGTTAATAATCACTGAGAGAGAAAGACAACTTTATAAAAACGATTCGCAACAAAATTAACGAGCATAATAGTTAAGAAAAAAAAAAGAAAATTTCATAATATAATTTCATCAAAGGTACGCGTAACTACTTATTTTTATTAAAAATACTGAAATAACTGTAGAGAGAAAGTAAAATTGGGTCATATATGGGGGTCGATAAAAAAAAGAAGCCGCAATGTAAAGCCAAAGGTGAAACGAAATTCTATGCGAAACAGCGGCTTTTTGGAGTCCCTGCTGTACGAACTACAACGTGACCGCAAGCGCTAGCGAGAGAAGATGTATATCCGGCCTTTGCTCTCGGGAACTACAGGAAACTTGCCCGACCGCAAGCTCTGTTGCATATATCTACTGGTTCAGCTTCGGAGCTTTTATTATTTGCTTTTTGAAAAGATAAAGCTTTGTTGTACGAGACCAAGGAGTAATTTTCTCTGCAAATATATAAGCTTTTTTTAATAATTCAAGGAAAAGCTACTGTATTCGATGCAAAAATAATTGGTAATATATTACATGATTATTAAAATTTAATTTATTAAAAGAAAAAAAATCTAGTTTTCAAGAATAGTAAAATATGTTGTATATCTACCAAGAAAATTTCATAATAAATTTCATAATCCCATTATGAAAATAATACGGCAAAAAAAAAAATGTAACTCCAAGCAAACGTTGTCCAACAACGTACAGAAGTAGTATAAGGAGAGGGAAACATTACACAAACGTAAAATTCACGTGCGTAATGTTGGACCGTATAGCAATCGCCGCTGGTCAAACTTACTAGTAGCAGTAACAACAACAAAAAAAAAGTCCAATCTCCGGGGCGCGAGTTTGCGCGTTCAAATAAATTCAACTGAGTAAGTTAGTCAGAGCTTATACATACACTATGGCATAACTGGATACTATTGGGTCCTTCTTACGCTCTTACGGGTCCGCGATTGCGATATATATATATATACATTTTGCCCGGGTTTTGTAGGCCTTGCCAGATTAGACAGATTCCTGTGCGCCATTGCTGTCGACGACTACGACGGGAGAGGTGATTGCGAAAACCTTCTTGCGCGCGTTTATACATGTAGAGAGAGAGAGAGAGAGAGAGATCGGCAACGGTTGAGAGCGGGAAAATGCCGAGTTGAACTAAATTGGACCGTAGGGAGGGTTGGAAGAGAGAAAGATAGAGAGAAGGGAGGTGTGTGTGTGTGTATATAAGGGGGGAAGGTGGTAGAAGGGTTATGTAAGAGAGTCGCGTGAAATCAGAAGAGTAGTCCTGTTGCCAATTCTATAGATCTAGCAAGGAGATTGTTGTTGACGCTCTTTCGTCATCGAATATAACTTGCGAACACTCTTTGCTTTATTATCATTTCTACGATTGGTCTTGTGGATTACAGTTCGCTACTGCTCGATTTTTTAATTGTGTAGATTGCGTCTTTGATTTTCTTGGAAATATATCTACTTTTTTTACTTTCTTATCAATACTACTTTTAATTAAGTAAACATTTATTAAAAAAATTTATTTAGTAAATATGACAAAATAATATAAAATTGATACTCAATGTATAAATAAAAAAAAAAAAAATAAAAAAAAAAAAGAATGCCAACGTCACGCGGGGTTCCCAAGCGGTCACCCATCCAAGTACTAACCGCGCTCAACGCTGCTTAGCTTCAGTGATCGGACGA